>CBVK0103353020.1:0-10914 GCA_900067695.1 Picea abies | reverse complement strand
AACTTACACTAGTGAGAGTTCAGTGAATTAATTATTGATTAATTCACAATCAGTGATCTCACATGAAACTAAAGATTTACCATTGTTAACTACATGCATGTCAGATCCAGTGGAGACCCAGTTGAGATAACAGGTGAAAGGGACAGTTTGGCTATCAATTGTGATTTGAGTCAAGTGCATTAATGAAATCACACACACAGTGGATGTGCCCATGAGAAATGCACAACCTAGGCAAGAGGAATTCAAAATCATTTGCAGGGATTGCGCAAAGGAGGCAGGCTGTCTGGAAGCAGTAAATTGGCACATGAATTTGTCAATTTGTGTATGACAGTGTGAGATGATTGTATATTGTACTCAGAGATCTTGGATTAGAGTTTTGAATGAGATTGTTTCATGATCCATGATATACATAATATATGATAGTGGGGTTTTTAGCTTTATCATTTCCCGATAACACATCTGTGTTATGTGTGATTGATCTTTCTTCTTGATATTGCAATTGACGATCGTGTTTTAAATTCTGCAAGAATATTTGTAGAAGCGATTCTATATTTAACAGTGGCATATAATTGTTATATCAGGAGAATCCAGACAATACATAATTTGTATTAAAATTTCTACAAATAGTACTATCAAACCAATGATCTACTGCTCTTGACACGATGTTATCCACTCTCTTGACCTTCTTGATCACTGTCGACCTCCAAACCATAGGTGGTCTAGATCAGATCTCAAACTGGGTATCTGCTAATTTGGCTAACCACTCGTATAGCTCCTTATGAATTCCTCCAAACAAAATATCGTGTCTATCAGTAAATATATACCTTCCCAACCAATCCTCCATACTAATATTAGGGTTCTTGTTCTGGGATTCTGTGAAGTCCTTTTCTTGTTCTTATATCCACTTATGAATCTTTGTCTTCGATGGAAACCATCTTAACATTCCCTCAATAAGATCCTGGTCCTGACAACGGAACCATTTATTGACATAGGGGCAGACCTAGGGTTCAGCTCTAATGTGCACCAGCAAACCCTAACTACTGGCCCTTTCGATAACACCTGCGAAGCAGATGCAGTCTCACCCAAAGTAGCAATAGGGGGTTGCAAGACACAGGTGTCTACAACCAGAGGAAATGTAAGTGGATCCAAAAGAACAACACACATCAATCTAATTATTCTTACCAAGCATTAACCTTCTTCGCGTAATTACATCTCAGATCTAACACAATAATGCATATACGGAATAACATAAGGTAAAATAGCACGACATCAATCACATTGAACAACATGATATACGTGGTTCACCCTCTCCCTAGGGATACATCCACAAAACTGTGTTTCTTGATATTATATAAAACATACAGTTCTATCTACACTCTTAGCTTGCAGATCTCTCTTTCTTCTTCTCTCTCTTTCTCTCCCCTCCCTACGCACCCAGCTACAGGGTTGATCTTCGCACCCAGCTAGAGATATTACAACACAGACTTCTCTCACCACTCAATGATTTTCTCTCTATCCACAACAACACAACAACAACCCTTAATGAGTAATGAAATGACAAACAACCTTTCTCCCCTCTAGGTTCTTATTTATACATTACAATAGTTCACCGACAAACTTAGGCTGAAACCTAAGTGTCAACAACCCTAGATACCAGAACCCTAGGTGTATAAAACCCTAGGTCAACTTGACCCACGTTTTCAGGGCTTCGCCAACCTGTCTTTCCTTCTTTCCAACGTGGTGCTACAAAGCATCCGTTGGTGGATTTTCCCGCTTGCTGAGTTGTCCACGATCCATATTCCTTGTTGATCTGTCATTCTCGATATCCTCATCCAACATATTTCTTTCTCGCACTTCACTCCATATTTTCTTCTCTTTTAGTCACTTCGACCCAATCTCAGTCAACTTGTCTTCCGCGCAGTTCTCATTTCACATTTTCTCTTCCTTTTTCCTTTCTTTTCTTCCTTAATCCGTACCCAAGGGCCAACACCCTTCAAATCCTAATTTTCTGAATATTTTTGTTGTTCCAATCTATTCTTATTCTCCACGGTGCTCCCCGATATGTCTCTCTTCCAACTATGTCTCCTATAAATTTTGGCAAAATAATGAAAATATTGAATACCTTCTTAATATTAAAAAAACTTTATGAAAAGAGTTTAGAGTGAATCACCATACCCTTCAAATTCTCATATTCTGAATAATATTGTAGTTACAAAGTATTATGCTCCTCCATAGTGTTCCTCCATATGTCTCTCTTGCAAGTCTTTCCCCTGCAAAATTTTGCAAAATAATGAAATAGTGAATATCTTTTTAGTATTTAAATGACTTTATGAAATTCGATTCCCTCTCTTTTTTTAATTGTTTAAAAAAAAATTGTTCTTTTTTTCTTTTTTTTAACTTTTTCGTCATGACGATGCATTTATGTAAGATGCACCAGTGTGGCCATATTACATTACGCACCAGAGCATCCATATTAATTGACACAATGGTAACATATAATTGGTTTTTATTAACAAAATCTCGAAACATGGTGTGGTTAATTTTTCAACGCATCAGTGCTTATTATTAAGACGTGCATCGATGTGTTTGTGGTTTATAAGCGCACTAGGATGCTTTTAAAGTTATTTGAACTTTTGTTTGCACATAAAATAGTATATTCATCTCAAATTATGTTTTAGGATGAATTCACATGACTTACAATACAATAGTATACATTTTACGTTTTATGTCCCCTTATTCTTAAAAAATAGTTTCAAAACTATATTCAAACTCAGATTGTGGTATTGTCGTCGAAATTTATTTTAGATATGTACAGAAAAATTCATTGCTAATTTTGATTAAATGCAGGGAGAAAACCTTATTATATGATCAAATCGTCAATTATTCAAATTTCATCCCATTCCATATTGCTCAAGTCCATCGCGAAGTTCTCCCTTTCCATATCCAGTAAGTTTAACTTATTTTATTTATGTTTTGATTGTCTCATTGATTTTTTTTATCCATGTCAATTTGAATAAAAATGTATCCAAATTTGCAGGATCTTGATTTAGAATCAAGTTCAGATGTAGAAAATATTTCAATACTGGTTCAAAAATGTTGGAATGTCTTATTAGGAGCACCATACCGCAAGCAGTGGGTAGATGAAAATGGAAAGTCTCTTTACCCTGCCAATTGTGACATTCGATCTTCTAGCCACAATCCTGGGTCGATAATGGTAATAATTGGTTGGTATAATGTAATTTGAACAAAAAAATTATCGCATTGTGCTTACTAATATCATCGATGTCTTGATGTTCAATATTTTTGAAATTAGGATTATTTTGATGATGAGTGACCTACCTACCGTATTCCAATGGAACCCACAACAATGTCAGCCCGAGAGAAGGTTGAAATGAGAGCACAAATCAGAGAGGAATCGTACCAAGAATGGTTGAATCAACCATCTATTCAATGCCCACTATGTCCAAATTCAGCAATTAGGAATGACTACAACAATAGTAGTTCTTCATAATTTGGCAATGGAGACAATAAAAAAGAGGTTGGTATGGATGATTACTTACGGGATATGACTACCATGGAGATAATGTTTTTAGATGCATTCCAGAACAATGAGCCAGGGGATGATGTTCATATCAATGATACCATTTTCTAAAGCCTGAAATCTTCTTCCACCACACCTCTCTTTGGACCTAGTGCCTAGTCAAAGTCTACCCAGCTTGGGACAACAATGTTAGTGTACAACGTGAAAGAAAAGTTTGGCATGTCAAATGCATGTGTCTCGACAATATTGAAGTAATTGACAAACAAGCGCCTTATATTAATTTTGAGAAATCTTGTCACACAATAAACATTAGAAATGGTTTATTTTATAAACGTTAAATGACCTTGTACATTTATATTGCCCACTAAATGCAAGATATTGAAAGATAAGGTTCTTCCTAGTGATAATGTTTTTCCCGATAACTGCGAAGAGGCAAAGTAGTTGTTGAAAATGTTGGGTGTTGATTATATAACATATCATGCATGTATGAATGATTGTATTCTATATAGATGAGAATATGAAAACAAATAGATAGGTCTGAAATGTGGGCATGACAAGTAACATAAATCAAATAAAAATGGTAAATCACATGGTTCTCCTCATAAGATATTGAGGCACATGCCTATAATCCCAAGGATTCAAAGGCTATTTCGTTGCAAATAATTAGCTATGTTGCAAGGATGGCATGTCTCACATAGAAGTGAGTCGGGAGTTATGTGAATCCCAACAGATTTAATAGCCATGAATCATATAGAGAATACATGGCCAGAAAAATTCAAGGATGAAGTACGAAGTCTACGACTCATCATAGCAATGGATGGTGTGAACCCGTGTTCCCTCCAAAACACCAACTATTTTGTTTGGCCTGCAGTAGTGATCAATAAAAATACCCCCCCATGGTTGTCCATGAAGAATGAACATCTTATGTTGGATCTTATAGTCCCTGGTAGAAGACAAGTGAAGAATATGGATGTCTACCTACAACCATTGGTAGATGAATTGAAGGAATTATGGGAAGGGATACATGTATACGATGTATCATAACCCATTGCAACAGAGAGGAGTTTTACATTGTATGTCATATGTTCCTACACCACACATGATTATATAGGATTATGAGTTTTCTCTGGTAATTAACATGTTTATTGATTTGTTTATTTATGTAACAATATTTATTTGAATGTTTAATTTGATGTTATTGAAATTCTATTCTGAAATGCTAACATGCTATGTATACAATAATTTCAAAGGTATTGTAACTAAAGGCTATCATGGATGTAAATTTTGTGGACCTTTTCTGAAGGCTAGGTGGTTCAACCACTTACGAAAGCCAGTGTATGACTTATCAAGGGTATTCCTCCCAGAAGAACACCCTTATAGAAGATAAACATCTTCTTTCAATGGTAAACCAAAGAGAACCCGAAGGCCTGCAATAATGACACTAGAAAAATGGCTTAGAGAATATGAGTGAAAGAAGGAGAAGGAGATTACATAAATGTTCGATTCAAATGGGGAGCCTATGTTCAATGATCCATTATTCTTCAACACCTATGTTGAGAAATTTCCCAGTGGGATGAAAAGGAAATCTATCTTTTATGAGATCCCATATTGGGAGCATCTTAAGATTGCCCACTTACTATCTCCCATGCATATATTTAAAAATGTTTCATCTTATTTATGGAGGCACATATCATCAAAAGAAAGTGACACATTAGCTGTGAGGAGGGATATTATTTCTTCAGAAACTAAAAAGAAACATTGTCCAAGACAAGAAAGTATAGGAGAGGTTGGTCCCTCTTGGTCTTTCAAAAAAGGTGATGTCCCATGGATTTTTAAGAAAGAAGATAAATATTTGGCAAATGAAGTTATATTGGGTGTGAAGGTGCCTTATTTATATGTGTCTTCCCTACGACATTGCTTCACTATGTGTCAAGACCATTTGTCAAGGTTGAAATCACATGACCATTTGAACCTTCTAAAGGTACAACGCATGTCAAAAATATGATTTTGTTATTTGTAAATTTTATTTTTATGCCATTGGATAAGACATAATTAATTTTTTATGTGTTTACTTTGTAGTGTCATTATTCTCTACTTGTGTGTGGGTGTGTGAACCATGACTTCCCCCATGACCTAAGGCATGCCATATCTAAATTATCTGCATTTGTACATTGGATCACATCAAAGGAGATTCATATGGCTAGCATTCCATGGTGGCATCAAGAGATAGATGATATTGTTTGTATGTTTGAGAAGGAACTACAACTGAGTTTCATGGACTTGCAGGTTCATGTTCTAATTCCCCTAGTAAATGAGTTTGAATTAGTCAAGGTGGTCTTCTGTCATTGCATGTTTTTTTTAGAGAGGTACATGAATAAATTGAAAGGATTTGTTTGTCAAAGGGAAAAACCCTCGAGGTCTATGGCATATGGGTATATATCATATGTGTCTTTCTATTATGCCAATGAGTACGTCAAGAAGATCAAAAACACATCAGGTGCAATGATTTGGGATGATGAAAGGGATGAAGACAAAATAAAAGGGGAGCTTCTCCAAACGAATGGAAAAAAGGTGCTTGATAAATAGTAAGTTACTTATTGTTTGTCAAATTTCTACACAGTAACTATTCACACTGAACTTCATAATGCATATTTTCATGATCTCATATGTAATATATGTTGATTTTATTTCATGAATACATCAGCGAATTCAAAAATTGTTGCCATCAATAAATTCATTCTTTACCATTCAGAGGTAACACAACCACGGGTCGCATTGTATGAAAACAAGAGGAGGAAATGGGAAAGTGACAAGAAATAATTCATAAGGTTTAATGGTAGAATCATGCCTTATTTTGATCATTTAAAAGAAAACATGTCAATGATATGCCCCAACAGTTCAGTTGTTGACCAAGTCAAAGAGAAATATGGTGCATTTGGTCGTTACCCATGTGAAGAAGAGGATGCACTAAACACAGGGATTGGTTGCAGCAACTTGGTAATAATATTTTTGTGTACACAATTTTTAACTTCCTAATGCACATTTGAATTCTAAGTACATATATATTATTTTATATTTTAATGGTCGGGTTATTAAACACATATTGACATTGTTATTTGTTCATGTTTTTATAGGTGCATTTGTTCCCATCTATGTGGGCATATGGACATAATTTTCACACAGAAGATGTTGATGATGGACACATGACACACGATTGTGGAGTGGAAGTCAAGTTCGACCAATATAGTTGTGCTTATAGACACCACGATCAAAACACCATAGAGGGGAAGTTAGATTACGTCAGAAAGATACAAGAGATCATTCAAGTGGAATTCTCTTCTTTCTAATGTGACACAGACCCCTGACCCTCGGGCTAGAATCCACTACAGGATCATTCTATCCTTTGGATCCGCAGAACTGAAATGGTTCTTTCAGCCTTCCTTGAGACCTCACGAACCCAATCCACAGGTCCTTCGAAAACTCCACCTATGCGAACAAGCACTAGGCGCGAGCTTCACCCTCACGCAACCACAACTGGCCTTGGCACAAGTGCCTTTCGCAACTTCGTGGCTTGTGAGTTTGTGAGTCGAAGATCTTGACTCCTCTTCCTCCAATCTTCGATACCCGAGATGGCGATACGGGTATATCCCTTCCTTGCTAGTGCCCTCCACACGTAACCATCGTCTACGGCTAAGTGCTAGCTCCTCTCACTACTCGTGACCTCACAAGTTGAGTTGTTAATCTCCCCTGCTCCTTCTTCACGAATCCACGAGATGCGATAAGTCAATAGAATGTTGGCTCCTTCCCAGGAGACAAGTTTCCACCTGTTAACCATGTGGTCCCCACCTGATGGATATGCCACATGTTCACACAAGCCTCGGCTCTCGGTACTTTGCAACTTCTGTAGTTGAAAGTGACTCTCCTCAACCTCCAAACCTCCGAACGCACAATAAGGTGAAGGTTCTGATCCAACAATCCTCCGATGACCTGGAACCAATGGTTGTCTCTACTCCTCGCTACTCAGAGCTTCATGAAATCAAGAGCTTGGTCTAACCTCTCCAAACTCCTGAACTCTGAATCCACAAGATAACCCAACGGTCTCTCAAAATCCCTAATCACTGCCACATGTCCTCCACAGATGGACAGTCCTGATCACTTTAGGATTTCATGGTTCCTCTCCTCTGTGCATATGAGATTAAATCTCGTGCAAATCTTCCCAGATCTGATGGCTATCGGCTATCTGTTCTTAGATCTGATGGCCCAGATCCGTTCTTTTCTGCTACGCTCCCCTACTGCTTCCTGGATGTGAAACTTCAATGGTCCAGATCTTATCCTCATCTGATCCGACGGTAGTTGTGCTTCCCTCCTTGTGACTGCTCTATTTCTTCCTAAACCTTGGAAGAATTCAACTTATCAAAGACCTCATCCTTTTCTCTTGTTGCTACGAAGCCTGTGACTTCGACTTATATCCACGTTCTTTGAAAATGCTTTCTCTCCTAAACTTCATTCTCTTTGAATCCTTGAAGGATTCTTTGACCTATGTGCTCCTTGTAGGTCTCTGTCCCTCCTCGAATTTTATTACTCTGAATCCGTGAAAGGATTCCCGACTCCTACACTCCTTGCAGAGTCTATGCACGCATGAAGGTGCTATCTGTCCTGAGCTTGTCTGTTGCTCAGACCTCTAAGGGACTTCATCCTTTTCCCTTTTCCCTCAGATGGAGAATCTGATTCCCTCATGGAAATCTCTTTCTCAAGCAACTCCTTGCTGAGTCTGCAGGGTGTTCAACAACCCTGTGAAGATCCTCTCCTAGACTCTTCTCTGTTCCAAAACTCAAAGGAGTTCTTCTGTGCACTATTGCACTCACTTAATGCCCTCCTGGAAGAGTCTCTCCTCACAAAATCCCATAGTGATTATGTTTCCCTTAATGAACTCAAACCAGAGTTCTGTTGTGCACTCTAACACCTACTCAATGCCCTCCAGGCAGAGCTTCCAGAATCCTCAGTGGTTCTGGTTTCTCCTTGAACCTACGATAGAGTTCTTCCTTAATTCAACCCATGCATCTTCTCAATACCCTCCTGGAAATGCTCTACAAAACTCCTCAGAGATTTTGTCTTCTTCTGTGCCTTTCCTCTACACAGTCCTATCTCCAAGGTGTTCAACAACCTTGAGATCTTTCCCTGAGTCTAGGACTTCAGCTGGTGCGCCCTCCTGGCACGTCCTTGTCCAAATTCCGTAGAATTGGAAATGCACTCTATGCACTGGCTTTCAGAACCCACAGTGTTCTGTCACACCCTCTTGGCATGAAGCCTCAAAGAAACCCAAATCTGAAATCAAATAACTCAATAGATAGCAGAACCTATATGTCCCTACAAATGCATACCTAATCATACATCTATCTTGGCTCTCCTTCTTTATCTGCTCTATTTGTGCTAACTGACTAACTCTACAAATACCAAGATATTTTACATGAGGGGGCTCTTTGAGCTCTTCCCTCCAAGATACCTACTCTATTCAATTACATTGAATTACATTGAATGGGATGTCTAGTCTGAATCAGATCTAGATCCATCCTTACAACCATTTAAGGCTACTTCTACCTAACACTTGCTCAAAGGCATGACTTTGGCTCTACCAGCCTTACATACATTTAATACTATTTCAAATTCAAAATGTGAGAGGACTAGTGCCTCTCTTCCTTGAATGCGCACTTTGAATGTGCTAAGTGGGATGGCTGGCTGGTGCATGGCTGGCTTGGAAACGATGCTCCTGCATCACAATGTGTTATCTTTAGGTGCAAGTGGTGGGACACCTTTGATCGGAATAATGTAAAGGAATATCATGATAGTAGGATGATATGTATCAACTCTAAAATGATGTGGGATGGAGCTAAGGAGCCTTATGTTTTCCCAAAAAATTGCAAGAAAGTGTTTTTTTACCCAGATGTGTTGGATAGGGATTGGTTGTTTGTATTAAGACATGACCCTAGATCAAAACATATTTTTTAGAAAAACAGTGTTATCATGCCAAGTGAGGAAGATAATGAGGGTGATGAAAACAGATAGTGATATGCACATGTTTTATTTCATCTTTAATACTATTTTTGTATCTTTTTGTTATATTCTTTATTTTTCTAATTATATTGTTTTTTATTCATCTTCTGACACAGGAAATGTTAAGTTAATTATAACAAATCTTTGAACAATTTTAGTTGGTTAACAGTCAGTTTGATGTGTAATGTGTTTGTCTTTAAAATTATTTGTGATTTCATGGGGCAATTGTTATTTGAACATATTTATATGTCGTTGCATATATTTAAAAATGTTTCATCTTCTTTAAGTATTTCCAATTGTGAAATCTTGAAAAATGTTTAATGTCCAGTTGAACTTTTAATGCGATATGAAATTCTACATTTTATGTTGATATAATTAAATGTAATGATATGGTTGATATGAATGTTTAATAGTACAACATTTTTTAGAATACGTTAACATGATGATTCAAAAATTGAGTTTATGTTCATTTATTTTGTAGATTTAAATGTAAGATTAACAAAAAATGTGGTTTATAATTAAAAAATTAAATTTATAACATGATTTTGTGATAATTTGGTTTTTAACTAAAGTAGTGTGTGTTAGGTTACATACTTTTATCATTGCTTTTAAAAATATTTATAAAATTATGCCCCCAATGTTGAGTAGAACCACAATTAATGAAGTAATTTAAAATTTGATAGCAATCAACTTACGAAATAATGACAAATATAACAATAGGAAGATTTGCATCCATACAATTTTAAAGCTAAAAGAATGCTTATCATTGGAGATCATAACTTTTTATAATAACATTTTTTAGTGTAGAAGAGTCTATTCAAAAAGAGTAATTAGTACAATGGAAAATAATATTTATTCATATGTAATTTGTTTCTTGAAAAAAAAAATAGTTAAAATGACTATGTATAATGAACTATCTATGCAATTATAGTTTCAATTTTATAGTTACAAATTCAACCATATTGAACTTTGTAATTTATAAAAATAAACATAATGATGATAACCATCTTATAATAAACATAAACAACATCTAAAATACACATTTATATTCGCTATCTAACATCATCTAATTATATATACCTCTAGCACATATAAACGTCATTAATTAGCTAGCACACATATTTAATAATTTAATAGGGCATCGTCATTATGATCACATCTAACAAAAAGAAAAGATTTTTCTAACATCATCATCACACACATCTAACAAGCATCATTAAACATACACATCTATCTAGCACATTGTAAAAACATATCTAACATGACCTAACAATATACACATCAACATAAACATATAAGTTAAGTACATCATCAACATGATC
>CBVK0103352978.1:0-11669 GCA_900067695.1 Picea abies | reverse complement strand
TCACCAGTGCCCCCATGCGTGTCTATCCGGTGGGCAGGTGCACATGTGTGTGGGCCTACTTTCGAATCTCCTGTGCACGTGGGGCCCTCATTCCCAAAATCCCTCTGTATGGCCCTCCATACAGCCCCTACCCAAAACATGAAATCCTATTTCTATGTAGGATGATCATACCACTAACCTGAAACTTGCTAATCGCCAATCAGATGCCTCGTCCTCCCTGAATCTCCAAATCTCCTCTAAAAACTGCTCATCCAGTCACTATTGCAACAGGTACAAATGAGGTGGCAATGTGGGCCCTATAGCTATATATAGGGTTTTTTTCCAAACTTCCATTGACCATTCCGGGAACCCACAGTGTCCTCTTTTCAATCCATCTTCAGCCACGGGATCAACATCCCATCATCTCCATCACAACAATCCCTGGGCCTCTTTTCATCATGAGCCCCTAGGGCACCTTTTTTCATACCCTGGTTAGGTACGCATGCACATATTTACGCTTATCAAATACATGCTCATATCTTCGATTCTCTTCAGATATTGTTCACTTTGGGTATTTGGTTTTCATGTCTGCAGGTACTTGGTCATCATACATCGGCACAACCCCTTCAGGTATATACTCAACATTGGCATGTATTCTTTCTCTCTGTATCACACTTACATTTCCAGTCACACCCTCTGATATTTGCCTCTAGGATGCCCTTTTCTGGCTTTGCAGTACCCACACCTCCATTTGCATCTTCGGTACTGTCACCCGGTAGCATTCTTCCCCACATGAGTTGTCCCATTCATAGCACCTTGTGGCACTTCTGACACTCATGCTGTTTTTCAAAACCCTTTAGGGATGGGAGTCCCGATAGTCTTTCATCATGTCTCGAATCAACCACATACTCTCTCTCCTCATTTTTCTAGCTTTCCCACACAGACTCCCAGATTCTCTCTTCATGGTTCTATTTTTTGACTGCACCTCCGCAGTATCATGAACCCTACACTTCATCCACAATAAGTTTTCCCATCTGCAAATCTCCCTTCATTTCACCTACCTCATACAGAAACTCACCAATGGGCCCCCCACCCTTCATCAACTTTCCGAGCAAATTATGCCCTGCATGGGCCACCCATATCACACTAGGGCACCCGTTTTTGTATTTGTACATTTCTCCTCAAAATTATTCGTTATTTATTATACAAACGCCTTTATTTCCAATCATTACATTCCCTTTTTGTCGTCACCTTTGGGTGACCTAATTTCCTTTTTGGCCAACCGCAACCCATGTCACCCTTGGTTGGGGCACTACTTTTCATCCACCCTTGTCGGCATCGTCCACATCTTCAGAGTACCCCACAAGTCACTTACCCCTACCCTCTGAATTTGTTCACCTTGTCCCACCTCTAGCACAACTTATCCCCGGTCTTGTCGTCCCCCTGACGCTCGACCTCGTTGAACGGTTGCGGCCACTTTTTCTCTCACACATACTCCAACCAATGGCAGTCTTGAGTCTTCCCACATATTGACTTTGTCCATGTACCTCTGCCACTTCCTCACCTCAGTATATTTCACAGAGCCATTTTCTTCTGGGAGTCACGCCCCCCTTTTTGTCGACATCAACACAGTTTCCAGAAGGGCGACAATATCTTGATTCTCATTATCCACTCAATGAGAGATCTCGGACGGCACAGGGTGAAACACTATTGCTCCCTGCTGTCGTTGACCCCCTTAACATTCGACGCCAACACTTTCTCATGTTACAGTGGGTCTTACTTTGCGACTATTGTAGTTAGTTCTTTTATTTGTCGAAGACCTCTGAACTTGGCAGGGCCATTAATGCCCACATAATCGCTGCTACTTATTACCGCGATCACTGCCTACTATTCAGAGCATGTTCATTTGCTGAATTTCCTTCTACTTGTATCATGACCACCCCCAAGGGCACTGCAATTGTCTACACCAACACTTCAGTCATCTCTTTCTTCAGAGTTACATGACACGAGCATGGGGCATGCCCGCCTCGTTTGTACACAGTTTTCTATTTTTACACACCTCATGGAAGGTCGGGTCCTACCGGTTCCTTTTTCCTTCCAACGGATCGCTCTGGATGATCCCACTATTTCTCTCTCTTACAACAACATTCTCAATAGAAGAAACATTGATGGATTTCGGCTATACGTATGCTCCTAACCTCATCAATCATGGGGCATCTGTTATCACTGAAATTTCGTCAACACATGGTTACAAGAACTCAACATCGTCAAACAGTGATGAAGTCATCCATGGACCTAAATTAATACCACAGCATTCAAAAAGGTCAAAAAACTGTACAAAGTAGTGAAAAATTGAAGAGCGCTATGCAGACATTGGGCGCGCGCGCATGCGCAGAACAAGAACGTAGAATTCGCGCACAGGCGCACGATGCGCGACTGTTAGTGCAAAAATCTGTGCACCTGCTAAACAACGCATTTATGAGAGTGGTCGGCCTCCCACCCACTTATGGTTCAGCTCCCAAGCTGATTTGACCCTCAAATCTGGACTGGATCTGACTGGTGGGTTGGTCAAAGACCTAAGAATGCCCTAATTGGCCTCTTTTCACACTACAAAGCAGTTAAACAATAACCCAAATGAATGCTATAAAAAGCCATGAATGCACCTCATTTTCTCAAGGAATTCAAAGTAATGTTATGCTGCCCCTATTATCTTGAGGATTCCATCCTTGTCAAGAGCATATTGGAACCATAGCATTGGACAATCCACCTCACACATTGAGTGGATTTGTAAAGAGTTCTTTCATCACCATTTTCTATTTTTCTTTGTTGTAAGAAGAGCTAGCTAGTGAGGGTCCAAGAGCCTTCCCTTGGAGGAAGAAGGGACTCATAGTCCCCTTTCTTCTTGGTGCTTTGTTTTCACTAATAGATCAGCCTCAAACATTGGTGATGTGGGTCTTTTGGTTCTTTTTGTTTCTATGTCCCTATGCTCATGAATTTAGTTTTTATTGCATCTCTTAGTTTAATTCTTAATTGTAGTTTTTATTTTCTTTCCCTAACTCTTTTCTTTACAACTGTCCTGCTCAGCAGAACCAACTAAGTTTGCAAGCACCTTTGTTTTTCTCACCAAGGTGATGAAAGAGGCACAACGATCATGTTTTAACCGGATCACTTAATCACAAGTGTCCTCAAAGAATAAATCAGTGGTATGAAATGTGATCAATGGAACTGGATGTTACAGGAGCTTTCATGTACATAAAATTTTAATGAGGAGAAGGCTGCTTGACAAAGCTATTTTATGAGGAACCTTGATTCTCGTGTTTGATGTATTGTGGAGTATTCCTTCGCTTTTTTCTCAACACTTGAGTTGTGTAAGAATGTACTTCATATTGTGGACTATTCTTATGTATGATGGATGCATTCTTAGTTCTATTCTTCAGAGAATATTTGTCTAAACATGTGGGAGTAGAACCGTAAATGATTATTTAAATGATAGATTATTCTGTGTTTGCAGTTGTTTATTCATATTCTTGTCTTTGATCTATCTGAACTGTTTCCTGAGTGCTTGACATGAACATAGTTGTTTCTATGTTTACTTTTTTGTTACCTTAGTTCCTTTCGGATGCATGCATCTTAGATTAGTTGCATTTCATTCTTTAGCTTAGGAAAATTTCATCGGTGGACCATGCTGCAACCAACAAAACCAAAATAGAAATGACTGTCGGGTTAGAATCTGGATGGGTTCCCTATTCAAAACGATGAGAGGTTTAATTGAGAATTCTTATCAAGGGTAACCCTTGTTGTTGACAAAGTTCAGTTTTTCCCGCGTCAACACTTGGTCAATGAATGGAAGAGGGAAATAATGTTCTAAAGTGGCTTTGTTAAGTTCTATATAATCAACACAAATACATCACTTATAATTCTTTTTAGGTACGATGACAAGGGGTGAGACCCATTGGCTGTCTGGAATTGGGTAGATAAAGTGGGCATCGAGTAATTTTTGTAATTCTTCTTTGACAATTTCTTTGAGGGCATGATTCATCCACCTATGAGGTTAGAATATAGATATGATGGGTACAAGTGTCATGATGAATTCCCTTCATATCTTGATAGCTCCATGCAAAGGCATTTGTATGTTTTTGCAACATTTTGATTAGTTGTTCTTGTTGATAACTGTCAAGTTGAGAATTTATATGTAAAAATTTACCTGGACCGATCTCAACAAGAATAGTTCTTTATTTTGATGTATTAGTGGCTATTGAAGAAATTTGTAGTGATGAGGAAGTATTCAAATCATAATTCTCTTGAAAATCCAAACTAAATACATGGTCAAGAGATAAATCAGAATTTTGCAAAGGGTATAAATTGACCAAAAAACTTTGAATCTGGTCTTCTTTGGTGTGTGCTTTGAATTGCATAATATGATCTATTGCAGAAATAGATTGAATATTTTCTCCATCACTATTGGTGGTGTCTATCCATGGAGTGTTTTCAATCTCATGAGAGGATTTGGTGGGAGGATACAAAGTTACATTTTTCACCGAGTCTCTGTGAGAAATAAGCATGTTCCTAAACCTACAACCAATAAATGCATTTGCAGTGGCCAACCATGGCCTTCCCAAAATCCTGGGTGACCGCCTGAAGAGGTTTTGGGTTGAAAGACTATAAAGTTGACAAGATACTCCCATGAGTCTAAGGAAATAATCACATCTTCTAATACACCCTCAGGCTTGATCTTGGATCGATATGCTAACTCTAAAACAATGGGTGTAGGGCGACATTTAAGTAACTGTAATTGCTCCATGGTTTGCAGAGTCATGATATTGATGTGCTCCCTAAATCAATAAGAGTGTTTGAGATAAGAACATCATCAATGCATACTGAAACAATTGAGTTGCGATGATCTTGATATTTTCTACAAACATTTGTCTTGACATGAGATCTGTTGATCTCCCCACAAATTGGATTTTTGTTGGTTCTATCTTCTTTCTTTTAGGTTTCCTTACACAAAGTTCTCTAACGGTTTTGGCATAAATAGGTATATCTTTAATTGCCAGCAAAAAAGGGACTTTGATGAAAACATTACTTAATTTAAAGACCAAGTCAAATTCGAGGTGAACAATTGGTTTTTCAAAGCTTAACCTTTTTGGGTAGGGAGGTAAACTCGTTGACTGGAGAAGCTCTAAATGTGGGGAAGTTTCTTTTATTGATACATTATCATTTATTTGTTTGAGAGTTTCCTCCTCTAACTCTTCTTCAATAATTGTAGGAGAGTTCTTATTGGGCACCTTTCCCGACCTAAGTTGAATTTCTTGTAATTCCTTTGGGGTGACTAGATAGGTAGGAAAGGGTTGTAACTCAACGTTGAATGCAAGATGAGCTACCTTATTATTGGGGTTAAGAATTGGTTGAGCATGAAAATGTGTAGGTCTCAGAGCTTGGGTTTGTGTGAGCTGTAATTGTTGGGTTTGTGTGAGTTGTAATTGTTGAGGTGATGTAGTTAGTTGGGTTTGTGATTGTGTGGGATATGAAACTTGTTGGGGATATGGTTGTTGTGAATATTTTTGAGGTGGTGGCATATGGTATGATGGTTGTGGGGATGTAGGGTAAGTATAGGCATGAATGTTCCCATAGCTAGGTCCCTTCCATACTTGTTGCCAAGAATGATTGTGAACTTGCTGCTAGGGCCATCCTTGCCAAGGCATAGTAGGATCCAAGCATTTTGGTGAATGTTGTTGACTAGGAAACTATGAAGTAAATTAAGGTGTAGGATTTGAAGTCATACCTAGTGTCCTCAGTTTCCAAGTTATTTTTGGTGAAAGTGTACATAATTGTTTTGTTTCTTGGTTCTCCCCTTGATACACTGCTTTGAGTCTAGGTAGAGTGGGGCACTACTCTATTGGATGTTCTCCTGCACAAATGGCACATGTTTTAATATTATCAAGAGGACATTCTCTTAGTGCATGTTTTTCTCTGCACTTAGGATACAAAATAGAAAGAGCTATTTTTTCATCTTCTTGTTTCTTTTTAAATTGTAAAGTATCTAATTGTAAACTAAGAGTGCCAAGAAGATCGGTTTTAAAATTTTCAAGCAAATTTCCTAATTGATCCCCGGTAACACCACTAGTAGTAGATTTGGTGACTTTAGAAAGAGTGCCCCTTGGTCCTTTTCTTGGTTTGGCTTGGATCCGATAATATCTTCTACACAAATCACAAATTTCTTCAAATGTTACTCAAGCAACATCATGAGATCCCATTAAGTTGAGTAAATTTATTGATTCATATAATAGACCTCTCAAGAAAATGGTTTTGATTGTTTCTAGCTCTCACTTGTGTTGTTTGGACATTTGAATATTATACAAGAATTTCTCAAGATAGTCCTTGAGGATTTATTCCTCTTTCTGTATCATTTTAAATATTTCTTCTCTTAATTCCCTAGCCTTACGTAATCTTGATATTTCTCAAGGAAAGTGCCACACATTTGTTCCCATGTTCTAATGGTGTCCCCACCAAGACCCATAAACTAAGGAAGAGCTGCATTTTTGAGGGTGGCCATGAACAACCTTAGCTTTTGTGTATCCGAGGTATAATCATAGCTATGACAAAGAATATCAAATTTGAAAAGGAAAGAGTCAGGTTCTTCACTTACCATATTGTGGAAGCAAGGTAAAACCGAGGGGTGTATATTGTTCATCTATACATTTGTGTTAGGATCTACTATTGGAAACCCAAAAGTTACCTCTTTAGCTCCATGTACTTCACCTCCATCATTGGTATGCATCTCTCCTTATCCTTCAACCATGTGTATGTTCCTAAATATGTTGTAATTTGAAGGTACGTGTGGAGATATTGGTTCTAGGCTTGGGTTGAAATCTTCTTCTTCTTTCTCTGGTTGGTGATTTGAGAAGTCTTCTACCTCTACTTCTAATGTATGATTTGCTGGAGAAACAACAAGCTTCTTAGTTGTGAATTGCAGTAGCACAAAGTTTTGGGTAATGGACCCAAGGTTGTTTCATGTATAATGGTGTGAGTTTTATTATATTTGAAGGCGATACTATTCTATATGGATAATATATGTCATGCCATTTCTGGTGGTATGTGGAACGTCACATAATTCCTCACGGTTTGAGAGTTATGGCCTTACGAAGTTGGAAGACCCTCATATGTTGGATTGAATCCCCAAAAGGTCAAAGAAATATCGCCAACTCTTTAGGGATATGCACCCTCTACCCCTCATTATAATTGATTGTTTCATCCTTCACTAGTCCCTCTTCTAGTGACTTCAGACCCCACTGTTGAGTGCTATTGGAAGTGTTACATCCCTTTTGTCACCTAAATGAACAAAATAATGATGCTTACAAGTTCAGTTGGGTTATCTAGACAAGACAACAATGAATGAAAGAGTTAGAAACATCAATCACGAGAAATAAACAAAATACTAAGCTTAACAATAAAAGAAACTAAACTAAGGTGCATAAAGATATTAGAATAAAAAATAAACAACATTCATGCCACCAATGGATAGGCTTGTATTAGTGGGAAAACACCAAAGAGAAAGGGAGACTTATGGGTCCCCTCTTCCTCCAACGGAGGGCTCTTGAACCCCCAAAGATTGATCTCTTCTTACAAATAAAAAACTAGAAGGAAATGGTGAAGAAATCCAAAGCTCATTCACTCAAGAGGTGATGTGAATAACTCAATGAAATGGTGCTTGTATGCTCTTGATAAGGAAAGAGGATCCTCCAAGAGAATATAGGAAGCATACCAATACAAATGACTTCCTTGGAAATGTAGTGTACCCATGGCCTCTTTTTATAGAAAAGCTTTGAGACATTATTCAACTAGTCTTTAGTGTGAACAAGGGGCTCTTTAGGGAACCCTTAGGTCTTTGACCAAACCCCCACTTGGATTTAGCTCAGATTTGGGTGTCAAATTGACTTGGGAGATGAATCAGAAGTGGGTGGAAGGCCGACAAAAATCATAAATGCATCGTTCTGAGGTATGCATGGTTTTTTGCATCCACAGTCGCGCATCGGGCACATGTGGGCTTTTCCGACGTTTTTTTATTGTCGCACGTGTGCACGCTTCCTTTATATCCTTAGCACATGATGAATTTATAACCAGTTGTATAGTTTTGTGCCCTTTAGAAATGAATTTTTTGGGCATGGATGAAATAATGGGTGTTTGGAGATGCTGGATTCTTGTAACCGTTTGTGGACGAAATCTCAGTGATAATAGATGCCCCCTAATGTATGAGGTTAGGAGCATACATATAGCTGAAATACATAAATGTTTCTTCTACTGAGAGTACCTGTGTAAGAAATAGTGTTGAGGGGAGTTTCAAGAGCAACCCATTGGAGGGAGAGGGGAACCTGTAGGACCCAAACCTTTTGCAAGGTGTGGAAAAAATAAAACTATGTACAAACGAGGAGAGCATGCCCCATGCTCGTGTTATGTAACTCAAAAATGTGTAATACATTAACTGAAACTGTGTGTTGGTGTAGATGATTACAGCGCCCTCGAGGGTATGTTGATAATGACATAGGATAATTCTGATGGTGACCAAACTCTGAAAAAGAGGTGATGACACCTATAAGAAGTGTCGAGGATTCACAGGCATTGATGGCCTAACAATTTTTCAGAGGTCTTCGAAAAATATAAAAACAACTGCAATAGTCACAAAGTAAGACCCACCACAACATGATAAAGTGTTGAAGTCGAATGTCATGGGGGTCAATGACATCAGAGAGCAATGATGGTTCTCTCTATGCCATCCGAGACTGCTCATTATGAAGGTAATGAGAGTCAAGATACTGTCGCCCATCTGGAAACTGTGCTAATGTCGACAGAAAAGGAGACGCGACTCCAAGAAGCGAAGGGTTTCATGAAATCTACTGGATAAGATCAGGAAATGATGAGGAACATGGACGGAGTCAAGAAGTGGTGATACTCAAAACTGTCCTTGGTTGGGGGTATATGCAAAGGATAAGTGGCAACAATTGTGAAATTGGGTCTAGTTTCAGGGGGACAACTAGATGTGGGTTAAATTGTGCTAGAGGCGTGAAAAAGTGGACAAATGCAGATATATGGGGTAAATTTATTGTGGGATACTCGAGGTTTTATGGACGATGTCATTAAGAGTAGGAGGTATGCAATGCCCCAACTAAGGGCGACATGGGTTTCTTTTCCGTGAAAAGAAGGTCGCCAAAGGTGACGAAAAAAAGCTAGGTAAAGGCTGGAAACAAAGGCTTTGTACAATTACAAAATGAATAAGGAATAAGTTGGGACAAGTGTACAGATATAGAAAAGGGTGCCCTAATGTAAGATGGATTGGTCGGTGAGGGCTCAAGTAGCTGTGGAAAATAAGTGGAGGGTGGGGGGCCCCATAGGTGGGTTTATGTATTAGGTAAATGAGTGGAGGAAAATTTGTAGATGGGAAAACTGATGGTGGATGAGATGGAGGGCTAATGATACTATGGAGGTGTAGTCAAATGTGAATCGTAACAGGAGTACTCAGGAGTCCGTTATGGGGAAGCTAGCAAAATGAGGAGAAGGATCATGCAACTGATTCTCAAGAATGCAAAGACTATTAGGACTCCCAGCCCTAGGGGGTAAAAACAACATGAGTGTCAAAGTGAAAGAGGGGACTACGATGGAGAAAACTCATGTGGGAGAGAGTGCTACCAGTTGACAGTACTGAAATGCAACAGAGGTGTGAGTACTGTAGAGACAGTTGGGGGGGACCCTAGAGGCAAATATCAGAGGGTGTGACTGGGAGATGCAATTGATATTAAGAGGGAATGATTACATTCCAATATCGATCATATACTTGAAAGGGCCGCGCATTGAGTTGTGATGGCTAAGTAGTTGCACATATTAAAACCAAATACCTGATGCGAACAATATCTAAAGATAAAGAACATATAAGAGTTATTTGATAATTTTGAACATGAGCATGCGTACCTGGGCGTGATGTGAGAAAATTACTCCCTGGGGGCCAAGGATGGATGGTAGCCTGAGGAGTGTGACTGTGTAGGCGGCGGGATCCTAATCCCGTGGCTGAAGATGGATCGGAAAGCGGATGCTCGGAGCTCTCGGAAATGATCCTGGAAGTTTGGCAAAGGGACTATATATAGCTGTAGGGGAAATGATCCTGGAAGTTTGGCAAAGGGACTATATATAGTTGTAGGGACCACAATGCCACCTCATTTGTACCTGCTGTTGTAGTGATTGGACGAGAGGTTTCAGAGGAGATTTGGAGATTCCAGGAGATCAAGCCAGCGGATTCAGGATCAATGAGTGTCAGGTTAGTGGTCGTATCCTCTTTCATAGTAATTAGGATTTCATTTTTGGGCAGGGCTTGTACGGATGGCCATACAGGGGGTTTTGTGAGGGTGCCCCCCCTAGTGTGCGTGCGATCGAATAATTCACGTGCACAAGTGCACGACTTTAATTGGGACAACCATTCATAGGGGCACCTGAATGGGGAAAACAGGCATGCATTCGATGTGTGCTTGTTCAAAGCACAACAACGCATGCATGCGTGACTGTGTTCCTAACAATTGCGCATGTATGCACAACTGTGTAGCGAACATGTGCGCTAAAATGCACGTCTGTGTGTGTGACAGGAGCACATGCGTGCACCCCTGTATTTCCGACAGTCACGCATGAGTGCGCAACTGTGGGATGAACATGCGCGCATATGTGCGTGCCTATGGGGAAAAAAGTTGTGCCCTTGAGGCAAAGATATAGGGTGCAACAACTTATCTTTTTGGATATTTTGGTTTTTTTATGGGTGGTGATGGCTGATCAAATATTGTATTTGTGGATTTAGGTGACCAGTTGACGATGCCAGTCCACTGGAGGGAGAGGGACTGGGCGTGCCTGAGAGAGGCGGTGAGAGATGAGGAGCCGACTGTACGGGGCCCTTTGGTAGCCTGTGGGTTGCTGAAGTTTTTTGAGTGTTCACTAGGGGCCCTTTGGTAGCCTGTGGGTTGCTGAAGTTTTTTGAGTGTTCACTAGTGAGGGCACATGAGTACCTGCTGCACTTCTTGATTCAATGTGGAGTCCAGATCTGCAGTGTTTCATTGTACGAGGTAAGCATCTCGCATTCTCTGTGATGGAAGATGTGTATTTTTTGACTAGGCTCCCTTTTTGGGGAACCCTGTTACCGACGGAGCCTGTGTTACCTAAGGATGGACAATTGGTTGTCTTGGCTCGGACCTATTGTAGTGGTGAGGACTTTATGTCAGGCTTCATGGTGAGGATTGGGGCTATGGATGCTCTTGTGCATCATTGCATGACAACGATGATTGTGAGAGTGTATGGATCTCTCGCTACTCAGCGAATCAATGGGGGTCAGCTGAGGATCATGCAGAGGGAACTGGGGGGTGAGCATTTTTCCCGGGGCTTGATGCTACATGCCAAGATGGTGGGGAAACTTAATAGGTGTCGAGCTTTTGAATCAAGGGAGTTTTCTTTTGGGTCCATCTTGGTAGCGTGGTTTTTGGAGAGGGTGCCCATGTTGCGCCCTAGAGTGTTGTTGGACGCGTCGAGTGCGCAAGAGCCGTGATTGAGGTGGTGGGAGGCTATATTGGTGCAACATGGGGGTGGGGAGTGTAAGTTTTAAACCAATGAAGTAAAGCAATGCATATAGATTCTTAAGAAAGACATAAATTAATCAATGGCTCATA
>CBVK0103352977.1:0-21969 GCA_900067695.1 Picea abies | reverse complement strand
TAGCATTGGCACATCAAGGTAATACCTTTCTAACCATGAGCCACACTGATCACATGGTGGAGCAGCTGGTTCGGATAGAGCAGGAGGGGGTTTTGACGAGTCGATGGGGGTTTCACAAGGCATTTTGATGCCTGGGTAATTAGGATCATTTCGCAAGCAAGGTGGTAGGTTTTTCAAAAAATCATATGAGGGTTTGTCACACAGACCTTCCAAATAGGGATACTCACTTGCCAGGTAACGTTCAACCTCAGAGTTAGAATCTTTTCTCACCATGATAGGGTCAGGGTTGACAAGAATTTTCGGTTTGTTTCTTGCCATGCGAGAGATTAATTGGGTGTTCTTCTTACCTTTAGAATTCATAGTAGGTTTGGTTTTAGGCCTTTTAGCCATGGGTTTAACAGTTTTGACATCTTTGGTCATAGAATTGGGTAGGTCAATAGGTGAGTCAGGTAGGGGTTTAGGTAACAGAGCACTGTAAGGCACAGGGGGTACTGACTTGCTCTTGCTCACCATAGGTTTGTCAACCTGTGGTGGGCTTGAGTCCTCAAAATTATTGCGATTAAGAAAATCATTCCAATAGTCTCGATGTAACCCCAAATGACAAACCACAAGCATTTTAATTAACCAAAAGTGAAAAAGGCTATTATCGGCCTGGTTCCATTTCTATCTTTTAGACATTTTAAACAGACTCCTATGTAATTAATAAGGCATATTAATCTCATAGCCCATGAAAACCATAAGTAGTCAAAGGTGGTACAAGAAAACGAAACCATACCAGCCCTCGCAGGTGATAAACTGCTTGGTTATCATCAACAATTCATGCCAACATTGCTTGAGCATATTCGCGGGCAAACCTTTGTCACAGGAGCTCACCCTTCATGACTGAAAGAGCAATGTCCACGAGACATCTTCCACTTTGCATTTTTTTGACCAGTTCTGTCTAGTAGCAGGTAGACCGGTAGCTAAATTGAGAAATTGCTTGTCAATTTCCAATTGCACATCCCCAACCTTGGCTCGGCAGCCATCAAAGGTTAATGCAAATTGTCGAGCCATGCCAGGGTTAAAACCATCAAACTTCCGTATGAATGCGATCCATCCAAATTCCTCAAGGTCACTGTAAGCACCGTCGAACATCAACAATGCCTGACTACCATTGGGTTCATCCCTTACGACTGGAGCCATGGTGTGGGCGCATGGTAGGGTTCGGATTAAACACACAGGTGCAAAATCGTTTGGGCTAACAACTGAGAATGATGAAAGGGGAAGAAAATTAATGTGCGCATGCGAGGGTGGTGGGATTATCCACCACCATGCATAGCAGTAATGACAAAGTACGATGTTGTTCAATCAATCATAACCAAAATATTCGGCCAACCCAAGAATTAAACAGTGGATAGTTATACCAATGCACCATTGTATAACTTCAAACTATTTCCATTCAATATGAAATCAAACTCATATGTTACCCACGCACTTGTTGCATAATGTGTAATCAAAGTTTATAAAACATTGTGACAAGAGATAAAATCAATAAGCCATGAGCTTATAATAATAAGGATCACATCATATAAAAACCAAAATCAACCATGACCCCTATATAATCAAGTATAACCCATAAATTTACATGCTCAATGTTTTACCAATCAAATAAAAGTCAAGTTGCGCAATCAAAGTAAGAATAGGGAAATGGAAATAGCTCGAAAAATCATTCCAGCCACTTAATAATAAACCAAGGGTAAGAGCCTTTCAGAATATCAATGAAAAAAAAAAATCATGATAGTTCAAATAATGATGGAGGAGTTTTCACGCTTTCAGTCATGAAAAGAAATTTGCAAGTGTCGCAAGAAATAAAAATATCGTCTATTTGCAAAATGAGATGGAAATTTGAAATTCAAGAGACATAGGTGTTAGGTAGCTTATAGGGCAATGGAAAAAATTGAATTGGCTGCCAACAATGGTGACACACTGGGAGAAGAAGTTATCTCTGTCAAAAGAAATGAATTCAGATCAGGACAGTAAAGAAAAATTCAACTCAAAAACAACAACCAAAAAATTGTGCAAACATCATCATTCACCATCTTTTCCACCGATGTTTTAAAAGATGAAAACTAATAACAGTCTTAAGATCAACAAGTCACGACATTAATGATAAAATCTTCAATACTGTTGGCATGGCCACTGCTACCAGCAGGCGTCCATAGCCTCGACAGGGTTGCCATTTAACCCACTCAGACATCCATATCCTGTCAAGAAGTTCTAGATCAGAATAAAGGAGTTTTAAAGAGGTTTCTTATAATTTTTTATAGATTTTTGTCTACCTGACATTACTTCACTGCCAGCGGGCCTGTTCAGTACCCTGGCGAAGTTGTCTTGGTGCCATGCTTGCATTTACCCACTACTAGCGGACCTGTTCAGTATTCTGGTGGGTTTACAAACACTTCCCACAGCTCTTTATTGACATTTTTATTTTGTTTTTCTTTTATGTATAGCTGAGCGGGGTGACGCTGAAAAATCTTGGTATTTTATCATATTCTTTTAGACCTCATCGGAATTTTTTGACACTGTCCTTTATTCAGCTCCATAAATGTTTTATTTACAAAACAACTTGCTATGACAGGGAGACATCCTTTTGAGTCATTCTTTTACGGAAAAGGGACAGTGTAAAAATATAATAGATGATCATGACAAACTTCACTCGGAGATTGAAATTGTAAACTTCTTTCAAACAACAAAATTTTCCAACATAAATATCATTTTTAGAAATATATCACTGATGTTCGTATAATATTTCAAAAGTTATTTCAGCGAAGAAATTTTCCCATGGTCTTAATCTGAATGGCTCAGTGCACAAGCATGCATATGTTTCAAAAACACAAAAAACTGATCAATCCCAATCAAAACCAAAAACAAAAGGAAAGGACAAATAAAAACAAAAGGAAATATTTACATAATATATAAGGGTAGAAATCAAGCGAAGTATCTTTTCAGGGCTTGGCCATTCACCAGATAGGTGTCAAGCTTCCCTTCAAGATTCTGTAAATGAAAGGAACTAGGACACAACTTTTCATCAATCCAAAATGGCCCAAGCCACAAATTTTGAAACTTGGTATGCTCACCCTTTCCTTCGTGTGGTTTGTCCCACTTTAAGACGAGATCGCCTACTTCAAAATTCTTATCAGAAGCAGAACTAGAATCGAACCATCTTTTAATCAATTGTTGATGTTGGTATAACTTACGCTTAGCTTGGGTTCCTACTTCTTCTAACTTCATCAAAGCGTTAATATGACTTTCTAAAGGGGGACAATCTTCTTCTTGAATTTTTTGTGACAATTGGAGCGAAGGAAGAAGAATGTGAGGTGGAAGAATGGCTTCTCTGCCATAAATGAGAAAAAAGGGGGAATTACCTATAGCATCTTTGGATGTTACCCTATCAGCCCACAGTGCATTAAGCAGTGCATTGTGCCAGTTCTTGTGATTTTCAGCCACGGTTCTCTTGATAATTTTGATCAAGTTCTTGTTTGTTGATTCTGCTAAGCCATTTCCCTGGGGGTAGTAACTTGCAGAATACTTCAACTTTATTCCTTTCTCTAAGGTGAACTCTCTCATTTCTAGAGAAGAAAAGTATGAAGCATTATCAAAGACTAGACAATCAGGGATACCAAAATGAGTGATGATATTCGAGTTTAGAAAAGCGATCACCTGATTTGTGTTAACAGTTCTTAGCGCGGCGAATTCAGACCATCGAGTAAAGTAATCAGTGGCTGTTACAATATACTTGTGTTGTTGTGAGGATGGAGGGTTAATAGGACCTATGATATCAATGCCCCATTGCTGGAAAGGAGAATCGACTGAAACGGGTTGCAAGGGGAAGGATGGTTTTTGCAATTGCCCTGATGCTTTCTGACAAATGACAAATTTACGGCATAAGGCATGGGCGTCTCTAAAAAGTGTCGGCCAGTAATAACCGACTCTTAAAACCTTATGAGCAGTGGTGTTGCCACCAAAGTGACCACCAGCTTCTCCTGCATGCAACTCAAGAAAGACTTTTTCTGCTTCATCTTTTTCGAGACAATGCATCAGTACGTCGTCAAAATTCTGACGAAACAGTATACCATTAACTAGATGAAAGGAGGTGGACTTTAGTCTCAATGCTCTTCTTTTGGCAGGGTCAAGGTGATGGGGTGCTGATCCATGTTCAAGAAAAAATCTAATATCGTCGTACCAAGGACTTACGAGGTTTTGTGTGCAACAAATCAAACTTTGATCGCATTGTTCCAGGTTTGACGTATCACTATCTTCTTGTTGTTCGGTTTCTGAATCAACTACCAACTTACACAACCCTTGGCCTCTCACGATCTATACTAGAGTGATTTCTAAGTTATACTCCTGCAAGGAGGTGACCCAGTTGGCTCTTTTCTCTCCTAACTCCTTTTGCACTAACAAGTTCCTAACGCCAGGGTAGGGGACAAGGATCTTCGTCCTCGACTTCAAAAGATAAGATCGGAAATCCTTGACTGCCTTGAAGACAGCGTAGGCTTGCCGATCAACCACTGGGTAGTTAAGTTCAGCACCTTTGAAAGCAGAGCTCATAAAGGCGATGGGTACTTCGTTGCTCTCAGAGTTCTTTTGAGTAAGGACTGCGGCATAGGAACAATCGGAGGCAAAAGTATAAAGTGTGAAGTCTTTAGAGAAATCAGGGCTCATGAGAGACGGAGCATCGATTATGGCCTTCTTTATATCGTTGAAAGCTTGGTTTTCAGTAGGTCCCCAGTGATATTGGGTGTCCTTCTTTATCAGGTTCTGGAGAGGTCTGACCATTTCGGAGAAACTGGGGACGAATCTTCTCACGAAATTGATCTGGCCCAAGAAGGACTGCATGGATTTCTTGGAGGTCGGTGGGGGAAGTTTGGCAATGACCTGGGTCCTCTCGGGGTCAATAATCATTCCATCACTAGATACAATGAAACATAGTAGTTTACCATGTTCTACTGCGAAAATGGACTTCCTAGGATTCAAGGAGATGTCGTATTTATGACATCGTAGCAGAACAGCTTGTAGGTGAGCTAGATGATCGTTTTTGTTTTCGGAGTAAACGGTCACATCATCTAGGTAGACTACTACGGAGTGATTGATCAAGCCTCTAAAAGCAATATCCATTGCTCTCTGAAAGGTAGCACTGGCATTAATCAATCCAAAAGGCATTTTGCGATAAGCATAAGTGCCCCACGGGGTACGAAAGGTAGTTTTCAACTGGTCTGGCGGAGACATTAAAACTTGGTTGTATCCAGAGAAGCCATCTAGCAAGGATAGCCTCTCGGAACCAGATACGTGTTGTAGTATCTGTTCCATGGGAGGAACAGGATAGTTATCTTTGTCAGATGCTTTGTTGAGATTCTGGAAATCGACACAAAGTCGAATTTCCCCGTTTTTCTTCCGCACTGGGATGAGGTTTGATACCCATTGAGTATGTCTAACAGGAAAAATTATTTTAGCACTAAGGAGTTTATTCAATTCTTTTTGTACGGTCGGTTCTAACTTTGGATACATTTTCCTCAGTTTTTGTTGGAAAGGCAAGGTTTGGGGCTTTATTGGGATGACATGCTGTATAATATTAGGATCAAATGTCTTAAGCTCTTCATAAGTCCAAGCAAATACATCCTTGAATTCTTTAAATAATTTGATGTAAGCAGATTTTTCGTGTTTACTACATCCCAAGCCTAAATTGATACACTGAGGGTTTTCACTAGTTCCCAGATTGACTTTTTCGTAAGCTAATGAGGAACTATTAGTTTTGCAATTGACCGTTTTTTTTAATTTATCCTCAAAATCATAGAACTTTTCTAATCTAGCAACAGATTTGGGTAAGGGATTTACCATGTCCGATAGAGCTTCAAGAGGTTTTGGATTAGGTATTACCGTAAAGTCATGCAAATTATCGTCATGCGTTTGTTCATCTATCACGGCTCTTTGAAAGGTTTCTTCCATATGCAAAAAGTTGATGATCTGCTGATCATCGTCAAATACCCTCCAGTTTGTGATATTGTCAGGAATATATGGTCGAAACAATAGCTCCACGGAGAATGTTCTTGGGGATAAACCATCTGCAGGAAGAAGTTTAGAGGCAACATTAGCAAGTAGATCTGCTTCAGCATTACTTGATCTAGGAATGGAATTTATATTGAAAGTAGAAAATTTGTTTACTAAACTCCATACCTCAGATTGGTAACACTTGAGATGCAGGGTAAGACAATGTATAGAATTTCTCACCTGCCTGACCACTATCTCAGAGTCGCCAAATACAATTAGATTTTGAATGTGCATGTCTAAGGCTTTTCTGAGACCTTGTAACAAGGCCTCATATTCTGCAACATTGTTAGTACATTCAAATTCTAATCTACAAGCCAATAATGTTTTATTACCTGCCGGATCAATGATGATGCAGCCTGCGCCAACTCCTTCTTCAGACTTGGAACCATCGAAGTATAAGGACCAGATTTGATTCTCATCAGGCTCACATGACTTTTGGATAGAAGTTGTTGGTTGCATAAATGCTTTGATCTCGGATTGTTGTTGAGGATCGTTGATAGGTGAAACTTCAGCCATGAAATTTCCGAAATAGGTGTCCATCCCTTGGACTTCAGATGAGTTAGTCGGAGGTGTATATGGCTCATTGGGGTCATTTAAGTCTGTTACCGTGAACTTAAGGTAGCGCTCACGGTTCACCCTGATCTTGTTGGGCTTACCGTTCTCTGGAAGCCATAAGTGGGACCAGTCTGTTGCGAAGTAACCATGTAGCTGCTCCGACCAATCTCTGCTCAAAAACATACCATACACTTCTGGAATATCAACCACAATTATATCAATAAACTGATGAACCTTTGGGTTAGATGATAATCTAATCAATACATTTTTCAATTCGCCCATAACTTTTACATCAGTTCGATCAAGTTGTATTATTTTCAAAGATAATGGTTCTACTTCGGCATTTATCTTTTGGCAGACTGACCAAGGCATCACATTCGATGATGCTCCTGAGTCAACCATGCAATTATGCACATTTCTGTTGAAGATTTTGAAAGTTAAAAGAAAAGGAGGAACGTTCTTGCGAGTGTTTAGAGTTGTAACTTGTGGTTTCTTACTCGCGTTTTCTACGACTACTTTATCAGAATTATTTACACTATTTACATTGTTATTTACATTATTTACATTTGGTACAGGAAGGCTTCCTTTATCTTGAGAACCAGAATTATCTTTTGTGGAAGACTTCTGTGGAACTTTGCTTTGTCCAACCTTGCTACCATTTGAATTTCCATTCTTGCTATTGTCTGAAATATTTTGCAACATCTTTTGTAACAAAAATGGAAATTTTAACAACTCATAAATGGAAATGTTAGCCCTTAATTTCTTAAGATCTTCGACAACATCATAATCCAATTTAGGGCCAGCATTGCTCTATCTAGTTTCCACTAATTTGGATGGTTTTGAAGGTAAAGTTGTAGTGTTATCAGCAGGGGGTTTGTTTGCGGCCTTGCTCCTGGTATTGTAAGGGTGCACGGTCTCAAAGTTAGCTTGGAAGATACTATCTGAGAGGTGACCGAAGATATTTGGAGAAGACTCTTCTTCTTTGGTAGTTTCCTGCTCGACTTCCTCTTAAGGAAAATCAGGAGGGATCAAGTCATCCTGGGCTCTTAGAATTGATTGGAGAGCGTATTGCAAACTTTCTAGGTTCATGCCTTCAGGGTTGGGATTAGGCCGGTTGTTCAGAAAAGGTTTTCGGAAAGGAGGTTTGTAGGGTCCTTTACTCAAAGAGGCCTCTTCAGTTGACCTTTTTAAATCTACGACTTGATTAGATAACTTTTGTACAACTTTGGTTAAATTTTCCAACTCAAAGTTTTTGGGTTGTGTTTTGTTTTGTATAGGCCTGGGGAGAATTTCAATCTTTTTCTTAGAAGAAGAAGCAGTTTCAGTCTCATTGCTAGAGGAATCTTTAAGGCTAAGTATATATTTTTCAATCTGAGCAGCCTCTTCAAAGGCTTCTAGCAACGTTGCCTTTTTGTATCTTTTCACCCAAATAGCTATACTTTGATGTAGATCTTTAGTGTAATAAGCTATTACAAGGCTCTCTGCAGGCATAGAGTCTGTAGGGATTCTATTTTTAAGTGTTAAAAATCTTTGATTAAAATCTTTAACCTTTTCTTTAGCATTCATTTTTAAATTTGAAAGATCCATGACTAAGACTTCCGGAGGTTTGCCATCTCCGAACTTTTCTAAGAAAATTGACTCAAACTTTTCCCAAGATGCTATAGTGCGAGGTTGTTGGGAAAAATACCAAGTGGACGCATTACCCTCAAAGGTGTAAGGGAACAACCTACAGACTACGTCTTCATGTTCAATGTTGCGGAGTCTGATGTCTAACATAAATTTCTTGATATGGTCTTCCGCTATCTATTTATAATCGGGATCAAACTTAGTAAGCCATTTTTTCGGATGTTTAGGCAAAGGATGTTGAGGTCCAGGTACAGCTACAACATCTTGGTCTAACCATGGTCTAGCAGGGTTGTTCTGATTAGCCATTGGGGTAGTGGGTGTAGGAGGACGTGAAGGTGGATTGCCTTCGTCCGAAGAGGAATCTCCTCCTGAAGAAGAAGGATATGAGGGAGGTGGTGAAGGAGGAGGAGAAGGAGGTATCCCAGATCCTCCTGCAGCAGGATTTGTGTTTGAATCCGTAGGATTCACAGTGGGATCTATATCACCTAATTGATCTCTGACTTCTGAGAAGTCTAAAGGTTGGCTCCACGGGCGGTGTGGTTGCCTAAGGCTAGGAAAGGCTTTATGTGATTTAATAAGAGATTGTCTAAAAATTTCTTGAATATCACCGCCTGTAGTATTAGGGGTTGTTGGTTCAACTGTGATCTGAGGATCTTCGGTTGAAGTAGTTGTTGTTTGAGGGGGGATATTATCTTGTGAACGGCTTCTAGTCACTATGGGTGTACGATTAGGTGGGGGAGGAGTCTTGCGACCGCCTCGTGCCATTAATTAAGCTTAGGCCCTCCTTCCAGCACCATTTTTTGACGGGCGAAACAGTCCATCCGTCAACTGGGAGAGTGGAACCGGTCCGGGGTTGTATAAATAACACAAGTCGTTTGGTATCGACCACCCTGACGAGTTTAACGGCTCCGTTGGCCGCTCTAATGTCTCCTAAGGAAACCAAAGAGAAAAGTGATTTGAGCTAAATAATCTAAACTAAGGAAACTAGAGATTAATAAAACAAACAACAATAAACTACCTAACTAAATAAAAGGAAATCAAACTATAATAAAGGAAACTAGAAACTAATAAAAGCAAACTTAAACTAACTAACTAAAAACTACTAACTATTATATATTTACAAGATACTAACTATGATTATAATAACTCAAATCAACTGCCTAATTATCAGCTATGTTATTCCTTATTCACAAATGTACACTATGGACAGCCTACAGATTTGATTAAAACCTGCAAAACTCATATGTTCGCTGCCCTGAGACAGCCAAGAATCTATTTTTATCTTTTATGTTTTATGAAAAGGGAATAAAAACTACTGAAATCAAACAATCTGATCTATCTTACTGATACTAAACAATGTAATATAAATCTGCCTAAACTATCATTTATATTAAACTAATTAATATAAACAGTAAACATCTAACTAATTAACCTGGAAACGCTCTAAGTCTGCCCTGTGTATGATTACTTCGTAAGCTGGTTGGAGGAAGAAATTCACACCATTTAGCCCTTTAGCTTCTCGCAAAGGATCAGCTATAATGCTTCCTGAAGTATGTTACAGGACAAACAAGACATAAAAGAAATCATAACAGTCTTCAGATTATGAATTCATGCCAAAGGGAAATCTATTGTGCAGCAAATTCATATATGATAATTTGATTCATAAAGAAGACAAAGATATCATTCATAAACTGAATCCTTTAACTGTTATGTCTTTTATCAAAGTGGAAGTAACAAGGTATGTATAACAATAAGAAATTATATCACTTGAATTCGATTTAGATAGCAAAGTAATACTAAACCAGAAACCAAAATGATATACAAAACTTGGAACAAAGTGTCGATAAATTGAAAAGCAAAAGCTATAACAACACATCAATTCTGCTCCAGTTTGAATCAGCGTTACATATCCTTGTTCTCCCCAACTGAGGATTGTTTCTTATTACAAAATCAATAGGTTTAAATAGGTTTTTCACAAGGTAAAACATCCTTGTGAATAATAGTAAACAGTTTTACAAAATCTGGGAATAATCCCAAAATCCCTTAAACTAAGTAACTAAAATGCAAGTAAAATCTGTAGATCATCCCCTAACTGCCCATGATATCCATTGCAAATTCGAATTGCCCTGCAATCGAACATAAAAACCAAGTTAGGAGGATGTTTTACTTGAAAAACAAATAAAATTTGTTTTTACAGACTTAGCTACAGAATCGTTTGATTCTGTAGCTGGTCTAAGATAGTAAACATGACCAGATATACAATCAAATCGAATCCAATCATCTAATAATAATCAATAAATCACTAATGATTAAATCCAACCAAATTAAAAAAAATACAATTGGGACAGAGTAGAGATACTATGTTTTCCCAATTGGCATTAAAATCGCATCACATCTTAACAAGACTGTTCATGAATGAAATGAATGACCAACCAAATCGAATGAAATACAAACTAACATTATCGATAAGCATAAGATTCATATCACTGCCAATATAGAAAGAATTTATGATTTCACGCATCACTGTATCCATAGAATCTAACCACAGTTCTCATTCGTTGTGTTCCAAATAATAAATTCGTAACTGTAATTGACTAATTAAAATCACAATAGCAGATTGATATCATTCCATTAAAAACACGATGTATGAATTGCTTCCAATGTAATCGTACTAACTCCACAAATATCGACTCAACAGTCTTCATGTTAGATCATTCTATAATCGACAAATAGGGTTTTGACAGAGTCATCAAACGAGACATTTAATTATAGACACAAATCGAAAGATTTGATACAATCAATCCATTCCTGTAATCGAATCAAACACTTGTTATCATTGGAATACAACTCACATCGTAACAATTGTTATCCATTCGAAATTTGATTATGAAACAAATGATATACGAATTGGTCCCAACATAGAAATTACAATTAATATAGTTAACCAATATGCCCATCGTATCGTGCAAGATATAATCAAATCGAACAGAGATATCGTTTGTATTTCAAGAATAGGAAAGATATCAAATAACAACATATTCAAATTAGATCATGGTCAATCAAACTAAATCTAATCACAACCAATCCAGAAATCGATAATCAAAACTTATGCATGACAGAGCAAGTCAATCATATAAACAGAGCTTATGATCACGCTGTATAAAAGAGGGAAAATTATACCATTACAGCTGCTGAAGCTATGTCAATTTCGAATTGACAATCGTAGTAGCAGACTCGACATTTTTGAACAAGATTGATCCAGCAGTTCGTTGATTTTTATCGTCAGGCTGCACTTTTGCATTCCGACCAGTGAGCTTTGCCACTTGGTTTTCCAAATCGTGAATTTTGGATTGCAATTTTGGGACATCCAAGTAGTATCTCTCTAACCGAAGTCCACACCGGTCGCAAGGTGAAGCAACCTTTTGAGCAGAAGGGGGGTTTGATGATTCCCCGAGAGTTTCATAAGGTGGCTTAATACCAGGAAATTCAGGGTTATCCCGCAGACAAGGAGGCAAGTTCTCAACGAGGTTCATCACCACAGAAGCCCTCTTCGGTGAGAAAATGCTCAATGCTCGAATCAGAGTCCTCACTTACCATGATAGGCTCTGTTTTGGCAGGAGGCTTAGATTTATTTCTCTCCATGCGAGAGATCATCCTTGCATTTTTCTTGTTTCTAGCAGCAGTCTTCGCCCTAGCCTTTGTGGTTGTAGGCTTAGCAACTTTAGTCACAGCCATAGGTGAATTCAAAGGTGAGTCGGGTTTAGGTTCGGGTAGCAAAACACTGTAGGGTACAGGGGTAGACTTACTCTCGGATACGATAGGCTTATCGACCTGTGGAGGATTTGATTCCTCAAAACCATTACGGTTGAGAAAATTGTGCCAGGAATCTCGACGTAACCCCAATTCATACACAACCATCATTTTAATCAACCCAACATGGAAGAGGCTAGTGTCAGCCTGACTTCGCTTGTACTTCTTAGCCATTTTAAATAAACTTCGGTGCAGATAGTGCGGCATGCTAAGCTCAAAACCCATAAACACCATTAATAAACATAGATGAAACAGGAAAACAAACCCATACATGCCTTCACAAGTAACGAATTGTTTGACAATCATCAAGAGATCATACCAGCGGGGTTTCAACATATTCACAGGTAAACCTCTGTTGCACGAATTCACTGTCCGAGACCGAAATAATAATGTCCATGGGACATCATTTACCTTGTAACTTTTGGACCATTTTTGTCCCTTAACAGGCAGGCTAGTTGCCAGGCTGAGAGATTGTTCGGTGATTTCAAGCTGGAGATCTCCAACTTTGGCTCGGCAGCCATCGAATGACAGTGTGAATTGCCGAGCAACAGAGATATTAAAACCGTCGAACTTCCTTATAAATGGAAGCCACCCGAATTCTTCAAGGTCGCTATATGCACCATCGAATGTCAACAGTGCTTGGCATCCATTAGGTTCGGCCCTCACAACAAGAGCCATAACCTCTGTACATGGTAGGGTTCACACCGAATGAACAATGCACAGAGTGAAAACGATAGGGTTTTAATAGCTTGAATGCTCGACGAGACCGGAAACAACTCCATGCGTGCGAAGGTGGTGGGATTACCATCTCCATGCATTGCATTAATGACCTGTACAGAGCTGTTAAAACCATAATCATTTAAAACAATGTATCAATCAGCGAACAGGTGGATCATCACCTCTACGTGCCACTCATTCGAGTCAGGATCAACACCTCATGTGATAATTATGCGCCAAGTGTAAAATTTAATCAAACACAGTACCAGCATTAACTATCGATCTATCGTGCCAATTCCATCATTCAATCAATCACTTAACCATGAGGTTTACTGCTAATACATAGCTCGGGACTATGGAACATTCAATGTATTATCCGCTTTCTAAACAATATACCACGGATCGATTTGTAAAGTCAAAAATGATTAACCCATGCACCTTCAAACCATTGTTATTACACCTTATAAACTTGCCAATGTATTCGGTGCATATTCAAATGTTTGCATTCCAATCTTTTGAGAACATTATGATCCAAAGCTTTTCATATAATGACTGAGTGAAATAAATGATAAGGATAAAAGCAATAAGACCAAATCCATTACAATTTTCAGAAGATCAGAACAAAACCAATAACTTTTATGCCCACGAGTTTAGGAATCAAATCATATCTAAATGTGTAAACAAGACATAAGTTCGAGAAATCCTTTAGCAGTCATGTGATAAACCAGTAGTCAAGTGTCTTTCAGCAAATCAACCAAAAAAACGACGACAACCTAGGCAACGAAAGAGGTGTTTTCACACTTGTAGTTGTGAAAACTGAATCGAAATTGAATTATAATTGTCGCAAAAATGAGACGGATGTCTAGAAGCACAATGCGACAATGATTTGTCGTAATACCACGAGGGGTGTAGGCAGATTTTTGAGAGAAATAAAAAAAAAATGGGTTGGCTGCCAACAAAAGGATATGCACAGGTTGAAGGAATCGACTTTGAAGAGACATTTTCCCCAGTTTCTAGAATGGAAGCAATCTGATTTCTTTTAGCTTATACATGCTCCAAAAATATTAAAGTGTATCAGATGGACGTAAAATCATCTTTTTTGAATGGGGAACTTGAAGAAGAAGTCTACAATGAACAACTAGAATGATTTTAGTTGTCAGAGAATGCAGACTATGTGTGTAAATTAAAGAAGGCCTTGTATGGTATAAAAGAGGCTCTTAGAGCATGGTACTCTAGACTGGATAAATATCTACAACAGGCAGGGTTCAGAAAAGGAAGTGCAGACAGAAACCTCTACATCAAGGTAATTCAAGTTAATATTCTATTAATTGAATTTTATGTTGATGATATTATTTTTGGTAGTGATGATGGCAGGTTAAGCCAGAAATTTGCAAAGGATATGCAGAATGAATTTGAAATGTCATTACTATTAGAATATAATGGATGTGCTCATTTAACCATAGAAAATATCACTATTTTCACCCACCCATAGGCCGAAGCCACCCCCAAGCACCTTAACCTTGACAGAGAATCATTCTGGAAGAAAACCCTAGGCTAGATAGCCAAACAAAGGTGGCGCATCTTTCTTCAAGGATAGCGCACCAAGCAAGAGTAACAAGATTTGATCAGAGAGTCCAAACCATGGCCAAGAGATAGTCCAAGCCAAAACTGAAATCTGCTAGCAGCAGCAGCTGCAACGACAGCTCTCCTCCAAACTTGTGCACAAACTAGCCAACTACAGTGTGCACAAGTGTTGCTTCTGTAGTTATGAGAATGCATGTCATAATGAATACTGGCCTCCTGTATTTATAGTATTTATGGCAGACTGCATGGGCCAACTTCTCATTATGGGTACTAATTATTTAGTATATAACATTTCCTTTAGCCAACTTCTTCTCTTAGAGGCTAATAACCTAATACAAGTCATTCTCTTGAACCGACTTGTCTTATAGGGTTATTAACCAATTAATTAGGGTTTCTTCTTGCTTCCCAAAATATTTTATTCTCATCAAGTTTACATGTGGAGGTAAATACCTCCGGCAACTACCATAATATCAAGACTCCCTCCTAGCTAGGGAGGTATTGAAGGTAGTGGTGTTGAGAACAAACATACCATTCACCCGGTAGCATCAACATGGTCGTATAGACTATCTCATGATTAGATCAAGAGCACCATCATCACTATCAGTGTCATCAACTACATCATTTCTCGAAACCATACTCCATCTAAGTAATCAGACATGATGTTGGATAAGCCACTCACTTCACAGAGTGACACAAGAGCCATTATTCTAATCAAGACATATGTCCTAGAAAATTTCCTGGACCATTCTTCATCTGGGGAATATCTGTCAATTGATCATCCATCTAGTTGATGATAATTTCCAACACTATTGATAGTCTTCAAGGCAATCAGAACAATGTCATTCAATAGAACACAATTGTGTCTGTCCATAGTAGTATACAACTACAATTCAATGGTACACTGCCACACCAAGTAGCACACAGATACTTAATCAGTGACATATAGTCACAATCAGTGGAACACATCCACCACAGTAGTATACATCTACTGTCTGGAGACATACAGTCTCCATAACAATCATTTGATATCAGCCTACACAAAAAACATTGTTTACGATATAAACTGGATCTATTTGGGCCATTCTTCCACTCACATTTGTGAGATCTAGAAGAGCATCTACCCTCAAAAGGTAAAACATCAATGATGAGTTGTTTGGACTATTCTTCTCAAGCAAGGAAGAATAATTGTCCTGATTTTTTAACCTAGACCATTCACCTATATGGGCCATTCCTCTGGCACTAAACAAAGTGAAACCTAGAGAGAATGAGTCTACCCTAGGGAATGCTTGTCCCTGATTGTTGAACCTGGACCATTCACCTATATGGGCCATTCCTATGGCACTAAAAAAAGTGAAACTTGGAGAGAATGAATCTTCCCCAGGGAATGATTGTCTAGACCATTTCCTAAGGAAATGACTATCCTTCACCAACCTCCAAAATGGACCATTCTTCAAAACTTCTCATAGTTGTGAGCTTTGAAAGAATGATTTTCCGGCGAGGCGAACCAGTCTTCTTGACCACTACTGAGAGTGACTGTCAATAAGAGAGATTGGCCTAGACCATTCCCTATGTTAACCATAAGGGGAATCATTGTCTATGGTACATCATCAGTCCATCGAACCATTTTCATTACAAAAATGACCATTCGATCTGGACCATTTTCCAAACTGGAAAATCCCTGTCCGTCAAAAATCTCAAACCACTCTCCGAACTGGAAAGGAACTACTCATCCTGGACCATTTTTCAAACTAAAAAATGATTGTCCATAAGTCAATAACACATCATTTCTCCCTCCCAACCTGGGAGTCATATCTTCCTTTTTCAATAAGGAAGTTGTCTCCACAAGCTCTAGCTTGAGTACGCAAACTCTTTCATCTTGGACAGAAGATTTACCAAAATGTCTGCTTATCTGCTCATCTGTGGAGATATATATTGGAGAACCACTTTCTACTTTCTAGACTTCATCATGGAGAATGTAATGCTTGATCTCAATTATACTTCAGTCTTTCTGGAACACTGGTTTTCTCTGAAGGCTTCATATAGCTCTGACCAATAAAGTATATCATTGTTGGATTCCTCTTTGTTTCCTACTAGCTCATCACATCGTGTCAAGGGTCAAACTAGAACATATCCAAGTGGTACTTATTTTTCCATCATGAGAGTCCATCATGGATTAGCAATCCATCATCCTGAGCATCTAAGCAACCATTCTGATACAATATCTTTGTTATAGAAAGTCTTCACCACGCTTCTATTGTGCATTGAAGGTTCTCCACCAAGTTGTCTTCTTTCATCTGCATACAAGGGTCTCTTTCTGGTATACCTCAAATCCTTGAGGTTACTCTTCGTATGATCTTTGTTCAATTATTCCTTAGAATAGTCTTTGTCAATCCCATGGATATTGTGGATGATATAATGGTTCATGTAGAGGTATGTATGGTTTACTGGAACAATTAATCATCATAGTCTTCTCCCTCCATCTAGGAGAACCTCTAGTTATGGATCTCGCAATGCTTACAGTCATAAGTCTTCCATACATTGTTCTTCATCACAACTTTCAGTTCCTATGCTTGATTTCTTTTAGTGAGTTTATATTAGCCTGGTAGTCTTGTAATTCTCGATACAATGAGTGGTTGTTCTGGCTTTTCTTTCTTTCTTGGAATCTTCATGTTCTTATTCATGTTTCCTTTTAACTCATGGAGTTTTCCATAGATTACATGCCCTAAGATTCCAACTTCTTCCTTTCATCAAAGGATCATGGATGTGTATGAACAATTGGGGATAATTTAAGGATTCTTTTCAAAGAAGACCTCTTCTAAAGTCAAACTGAACACGTGTTTCTTTTCATGGCTACTACCATGGATATATACTTCATCATCTTCAATGGATCATAGGATTAGCTCCCTCATAATCTTTGCTTCATGTATGAGTGAATGTTTTTCTTTTGGAAGTATATAATCAGCTCCCTCCATCTAACATAATCCATGCTTTTGTCTACATCCTTATTGCCTTCTACAAGGTGTCATAAGTCTTTCTCAAATTTCCTCTTGACTACTGACTTTTTTCTGCTTTTACTTCTTCTAGGTTTCTTCAAGATTGATTCTGATTTCGGCTTATCTTGCAGTTGTTACTTATGTAATAACTTCCACATGAATTGTTTCATGTACTTCATCCTTTCATGTGCATTGTCTGACTTGTAGTCATAATGAGAGCAATCCTTATCTTGTTGTTCTTCCATAGGTATAGTTTCTCTTGGAACATATTATCTTCTAATAAATAGATATGCAAGATATGTACAAAAAAACATGGTATGTACAAGAACTATGAAGAGAATTGTTACCTTGTCTCAGAAGAAGTATGTTTCATCCTGATTAGTCTTCTTTGAAGGTTCCTTTTCTTCGGAAACTGGTGCTTTGTGTGTCTCCTTCCTTTTCTTTATCTCGGGACAATGATTCTTGTAGTGTCCATATTTTCGACAGTTGAAGCATTGTATTTATGACATATATTTTTCTTGATTTGGCTTATTCCTTAAGCCAAACTTCCTTTTGTTCCTGAAATTCTTGAATCTTGTTGTGAAGGATTGATCATCATATTTATTTTGGGGTTTCTCTTTTGAACTAATCCTTGATTCTTCTTGTTCACAACAAGTCCAAAGTTCTTCAAATGTAGGGTACTCCTTCCTTGTGTTCATACTTGCGGAAAATGCATCCCATGTTTTGGGAAGACCATTGAGTACTATGTTTACCGATTCCTTTTTTGAAATGATCTCTTCAATAGCTTGTATTTGATATTTTAATTGAGAGATTCTCACAAAGTATGATGTTATGTTGTCATGTTCATTCATCTTCATGTCACAGAGCTCATTCTTCAGACTCATTACTTGTCCAATGTTTCTGACTGAGAAAAGGTTTGTTAGGGCATCATACATCTTCTTAGATGAATTAAGATGAGAGATGTAAGGTATCAAGTGGTATTTTATAGAATCCACTATGATACTCATGGCATTGATGTCACTCTCTTTGAACTTCTCCATAACTGCAACATTTTGCGGTTCCTTCTCTTTTCCTTCTTCAAACTCTAGTTCCACGATCTTTCCTTTCATGATATCCAACACTTTATTCTTGGAAACGATGAGGTAAATCATTGTCTTCCATGCTCTGAAGTTAGAAGCCCCATCTAACTTATTTTCTGACTTCATAGAGTAAGTCATGGTTGCCTTGACTTAGTCAACCCTAGATTTGGCCAAAAACTCAAACTTGACGTCTTATCTTGCTAAGAGTACCAGAATATGCACTAGGCTAAGGTGCACTAGTATATCCAAAAATTAGGTTAATCCCTTCACTTAAGGTGCCTCAACAAGAGGATTAGGTTTTCTGCAACTGCACTTGTTAGTAACCCTAGCAACAGTGCTTTGGTGACTGCTCCTGCTAGAAACCCTAGTGACAATTCTTCAACAAGCTTAATATCCTTATGACTATGCTCCCTTCCAGTGGTTAGACTGAATGAAGGAGGTGTGGGCCCATAACCTATTATAATATAATGGATGTTCTCATTTAACCATAGACAATATCATTATTGTCACCCAACCATAGGCCGAAGCCACCCTCAAGAACCTTAACCTTGGCAGAGAATCATTTCGGAAGAAAACCCTAGGCTAGATAGCCAAACAAAGGTGGTGCATCTTTCTTCAAGGATAGTGCACCAAGCAAGAGTAAGAAGAGCTGATCAGAGAGTCCAAACCATAGCCAAGAGATAGTCCAAGCCAAAACTGAAATCCACTAGCTGCTCACCTGCAATGGCAGCTCTCCTCCAAACTTGCGCACAAACTAGCCAACTGTAGTGCACACAAGTGTTGCTTCTGCGGTTCTGAGAATGTTTTCCATAATGAAGACTGGCCTCTTGTATTTATAGTATTTATGGCAGACTACCTGGGTTGACTTGTCATTCTAGGTACTAATTCTTTAGTATATAACATTTCCTTTAGCCGACTTCTTCTCTTAGAGGATAATAACCTAATACAAGTCATTCTCTTGAGCCGACTTGTCTTCTAGGGTTATTAACCAATTAATTAGGGTTTCTTCTTGCTTCCCAAAATATTCTATTCTCATCAAGTTTACACATGGAGGTAAATACCTCCCGCATCTACCATAATATCAACAATTACTTGGAGAACTATCCTTCTTTCTGGGACTTCAGATACATCAAAGAAAATCAAAGAAATGATAAAGAGGTTCATAATGGAATATTGCAAATGAGTTATCACTCCCATGCAAACCAGTTGCAAGTTAAGCAAAGATGATGATTCAAATTCTACAAATCAAAGGAAATACAGGTCAATGATTGGCAACATAATATATGTGACAGCATCAGACCAGATGTAATGTAGGAAGTTGGACAGGTTGCACGATTTCAAGCAGAACCAAAGGAATCACATGTATTAGCAGTGAAGAGAATTTTTAGATATCTCAAAGGAACATAAGAGTTTGGATTATGGTATCCAAAAGGAAAGGATCTATCTCTTATTTCCTACACAAATGCAGATTGGGCAGGTTGTATTGATGACCTATGAAGCACCAGTGAAGCAGTGTTCTACTTGGGTGAGTGTTTAGTATCATGGCTAAGAAAGAAACAATCATCAGTATCTCTATCTATAGCCTAGGCAGAGTATATTGCAGAAGCAGCATGTTGTACACAGGTTCTTTGGATGAAACAAACTTTGACAGAAATACAGGTTGAGTATGATGAGCCCATTCCAATCTATTGTGATAATACAAGTGCCATCAGTATCACAAAGAACCCGGTGATGCACTCCAAGACGAAGCACATTCCAATCAAGTATCACTTTCTATGGGAACAGGTTGCAGAAAAGAACAACATAGTTGAGTATGTGGGCACAAAAGAGCAATTGGTAGACATATTTACAAAACCACTTCCACGGGAAGCATTTGAGTATCTTCGACAAAGACTCAGAGTTATTTCTACTCCAAAATGAATTCTTTTGCATGTTTATCTTATATGTCTGAGATGTACATGAGGAAACACCATAAAGAGGATAGTTTAGTCAGGGGGAGAAACCCTAGATGGAAAGATACCTTTTCCATTGATGACAAAGGGGGAGATATTCATCCGATGCAGAGGATAGAGGAATGGTTCCAGGGGGAGAAATGGTTAGAAATATGTAGAGGACAGATGCATGTTTCCAAGGGGAGCATGAGTGATATGACTTCAGTATTGCATGACATAATTTCAGTATTGCATCAGAGTGTTGCCATCAATGCCAAAGGGGGAGATTGTAGATTAAGGTTGGTTGTCATTGATGTCAACCCTTGAAGAAAGTCTGGTAGTGAATTACGATAGGAAAAAGGTTTGGGTAATGGACCCAAGGTTGTTTCATGTATAATGGTATGATTTTTAATATATTTTAATGTAATACTATTCTATATGGATAGTATCATTCCATTCATGGTGGTATGTGGAACGTCACATAACTCCTCAAGGTTTGAGAGTTATGGCCTTACGAAGTTGAAGGACCCTCATATGTTGGCTTGAAGCCCCAAAAGGTCAAATAAGTCAAAGAGCTTGCAAAGAAGAAATTATTATTTAAATGATAAAGTAAAGTGACAAAGTCAAGAATGATTATTTAAATAATAAAGTGAAGTGACAAAATCAAATAATATTATTTAAATGATAAAGTGAGGTGAAAAAGTCAAGGAGGAATATTTAAATGATAAAGTAATGGTGAACTTTCTAATTATGGAAAGTGGTTAATCCTAAAAATGAAGAAAATAGGTTAAGTGACCTAGAAATGGGTTAAGTGACCTAGAAGATGCTTCTAAGGAAGATATTTGGAGAGTATAAATAAGAGGCAAGGATCTCTCATTTTATATCACACTTGAGCATATTGAATATCTATAGGTGACTGAGGTAACCAAAGGATATCTAGGCCGAATTTCAGAGGGAAGGTGAATAAAAGAAGGCCGGAATTCAAGGGAGGATAAATTCTTTTGATGATGTTTTCTAAGGTATGTTATTTACAGGTCATCTCACCATTTTTGCAATAAATCTTTTTCTAGAATTATTCAGACCATGAAATTGATAGGACATTGAGGAAACATATCCAAGTATATGTGGTAAAAATTTTAGCTTTTGGGTCGTTGTATTTTTAGAGTTACACTCCGTGGAAAATAGGGTTTGTGGCTAGTCCTGAAACTAGTCTAAAACAGGCGTTTCGGGTAAAAACATCATAAATTATTTACAACAAATCCAAATTTAGTAATACCAAATGTGTTGGTTAGAATAAAATCTCCAATATGTTGTGTAACATTTTCATATCCATTCAACAACTATTCCATGTGGGGCACCCTCTACAACGTCACTCTCTAAAATAAGCCAAAATTCAGCAAGGTATGCCATTTTTGCTATAACTCATTTTCTAAGAGGTTCCAAGTAGTAACACCTGAAGGAATTGCATAAAACAAACTAAATAACATTGTGTACTAATTTCATATATTTATTCATTACACGTACATAATTATGATTCTTTCAAGTTAGGGTTGTTAACTAATCCCAAACTAGTCATGTGAGACTAAA
>CBVK0103352976.1:0-11291 GCA_900067695.1 Picea abies | reverse complement strand
ATCATATTTGGATGATGAAATTGATGAGGGCTTTTGGTTAAGGTACATGTTGGGTACTTGGTTGAGACAAGTAGTTGATGAGTTGGAACATACATGAGGTGTATAGTTGATGATGTTGGTACATATTGATGATTCATAGTTGATGAGTAGTTGACACATGATTGGTACATACTTGGTACATGGTTGGATGCACTTTTTTATGGTACAGGTTGATTACAGGTTGTTTGGTACATGTTGGTGCATGGTTGATGCACGTGTTTATGGTACAGGTTGATTACAGGTTGAGGCATGGTTGATTCATGGTTCAGGTTTATTGGTAAAGGTTTACAACAGTATATATCATAGTGATAGTGTGACAGTGGTTCTATCATTCTACTTCTACTTCAGGGCAGTTGGACAGGGCAAGGACAGGTGGATGTAGCCACCTTCTGGTTGTAGCCGGAAAACATAAGGGGTTGTAGCCTCCTTCTGGTTGTAGCCAGAGAATAGGGGAGTTGGAGATTCCTTCAAGTTTTAGCCTAAGAAATAAGGTGGTTGGAGCCTCTTTCTAGCTGCAACTAGAAAACAAAGGAATTTGGTGCTTCCAATGAATGTAATTCTTCAAGGAATATAACAAAAATCATTTCGTGGTTTTCTCTCGCTTTGGATTTCCACATAAAACATTGGTGTACTGTGTATGTGTATGATTGTTCATTTGTTCATTGCTTATTTACTCTACAATTATTGGGTGATAATGTTGCATTGATATAACACTTGGATTATATGGTTAAAAAGGATTACATTTCTCTATTACGGATTCACCCCCCCTCTCAATAATCCAACAAAACCTGTACCATGAATAAGTGCATCAACCATGCACCAAACCTCTACAAATAACCTATCACAACAAACTATCACAAAAAATGTCTCATCAATATTATCAACCAAATCAGATATACTCACCAAGATCAATCACCAAAACAACTCTCAAAGATGTGCATCAACCAAGCATAACACAATAGCTCATAATCATCACCAAGATCAATATGTGCTTCTAATAATATACCAATACAAGTATGCTAAACCATCCATAAACCATGTTTCAACAATACTACTAAAAAGTTCCTCCAACCATGTACCAAGTATGTACCAATAATGTAGCAACTACTCATCAACTATGACTCATCAAGGTGTACCAACATCATCAACTATACACCTCTTGTATGTGCCAACTCATCAACTATTGTTCTCAACCATGTACCCAACATGTACCTCAACCAAAATCCCTCATCACTTTCATCATCCAAATATGATNNNNGTAATAGACCTGGTGTATATGATCACATACCTGCAAACCTTCCTTAACTTTAACAACAAGAGACTATCATTTTCATCAAACTTTACTTTAGTCTCACATGACTAGTTTTGGATTAGTCAACAACCCTAACTTGAAATAATCATAACCATGTACCTATAATGAATAAAGATCTAAAAATAGTACACAATTTTCTTCGGTGTGTTTTATGCAATTCCTCCAGGTGTCACTACTTGGAAGCTCTCATAAAAGGATTTATAGCAAAAACGGCATACCTTGTTGAATTTTGGCTTATTCTAGAGAGCGAACTTGTAGAGCGTGCCCTACATGGAATATTTGTTGTATGGATCTAAAAGTTTTATACAGCATAATGCAGATTGTACTCTAACCAAAAATTTTGGTCTTACTTAATTGGTATCTTTTATGAACAAGTTATGACGTTTTTACCCAAAACACATGTTTTAGACTAGTTTCAGGACTAGCCAAAAACCCTATTTTCCACGGAGTGTAACTCCAAAAATACAACAACCCACAAGATGAAATTTGTCCCATGGCTACTTGGATATGTTTTCTCAATAGCCTATTATTTTCACAGTCTGAATCATTCTAGAAAAAAAATTATTGCAAAAATGGTGTGATGACCTGTAAATAACATACCTTAGAAAGCATCATCAAAAGAATTTATCCTCCCTTGAATTTCGGCCTTCTTTACTTCACCTTCTCTCTGAAATTCAGCTTAGATATACTTTGGTTACCTCAGTCACCTATAGATATTCAATATTATCAAGTGTGATTTAAAATGAGAAAGCCTTGCCTCTTATTTATCCTTTCATGTAGCGTCCTCAAGGGGTTACCTTTTAACCATCTTAACCCACTTTCCTTATTTTAGGGTTAACCAAATTATAGCCACTTATCCAATTAATAATTTATCCATTAAATTTATTATTTAAATAATTTATTTTGTATCCAATTTGACTTATAGTACACTCATCACTTCACTTTACCTCAAGGGGTTACCTTCTAACCATCTTAAACCACTTTCCTTATTTTAGGGCTAACCCACTTCTAACCACTTGTCAGTTTAGTAATTTCTCCATTAACTTTATTATTTAAATAACTTATTTTGTATTCACTTTGAATTATAGTACACTCATCACTTCACTTTATTATTTACCTTCTAAAAATCTCTTAAACTACTTTGACTACTTTGATCTTTTGGGGCTTCTAGATGACTCATGAGGGTTCTTCAACTTCACATGGCCATAACTCTCTAACCGTGAGGATTTATGTGACGTTCCACATACCAATGGAAATGTCATGACATATACTATCCATATAGAATAGTATTTCCTTCAAATATATCAAAAATCATACCATTATCCATCAAACAAACTTGGGTCCATTACCCAAACCTGGGTTCCATTACCCAAACCTGGGTTCTCCAACTTCTCATGGCCATAACTCTCTGACTGTGAGGATTTATGTGATGTTCCACATACCATCGGAAATGGAATGACATGTCATATCCATATAGAATATTATTACTTTCAAATATATTAAAACTCTTACCATTATACATGAAACAACCTTGGGTCCATTACCCAAACCTTTGTGCTACCGAAATTCGCTACCGGACTTTCTCCAAGGGTTGACATCAATCACTAAAGGTTGACATCAATCTAGAATATCACTCGCCAATGGTTGAAATCAATGACAACCAAAAATCCATACCAACTATCCATCAACCTAAGACCATTGTCTGACACTACAAAACTCCAAAGAAACAAAGAGATGGACAGTAGGAGAAAAATTAGGAAGCAAATGTAATAAGTGATGTGTTACAAGATGGTTTGATTATTTCTATAGATAATATTTATGAGTCTTGGGTAGTAGATTCAGGGGATTCTTTTCATGCCACATCCCATAGGAAACATTTTCTAGATTATGTTCAAGGTGATTTTGGACAGGTTCATTTGGGTAATGATGCACCATGAAAAATTGTTGGAATGGGAAATGTAAAAATAAAGAAAAGGAATGGAAACCAATGGTAGTTGAAAGAGGTAAGACATCTTCCAGATCTAAGGAAAAATATAATTTCAATAGGGTAGTTATAAAGTGAAGGTTGTATATTCATATTTACAGATAAGGTGTGGAAGGTCACCAAAGGATTACTAGTGATAACAAAAGGAGAGAAGGTAGGTACATTGTATTTATGTACTCGTAGTACTGACTCTTCTATATCTTTATCTTCTACATGAGTGGATACAACATTTTGGAATCATAGGATTGGACACATGAGTGAGAAGGGGATGTAGATACTTCACAAAAGAAATTTGTTTCCAGATCTTAAACAAATTGATTTGGATTTATGTGAGCATTATGTTTATGGAAAACATAAGAGAGTCAAAGTTCTCAAAGTCAGAAAAGAAAAGAAGAGTGAAAGGTTAGAACTTGTGCATACATATGTATGGGGACCAACTCAAGTATCATCTCTTGGTGGTTCTCATTATTATGTTACTTTTATTGATGATGCAACTAGAAAAACTTGGGTTTATTGCATTCAACAAAAACATGATGTTTTTGATACTTTTAAGAAATGGAAAGATTTGGTTGAGAGTGAGATAGGAAAAAGGTTGAAGTGTCTCAGATTAGACAATGGAGGTGAATATTGCAGCAAGGAGTTTTATGATTATTGTTCATACCATGGAATTCATAGAGAAAAGATAGTTCCAAGAACACCACAAGACAATGGTGCGTTAGAAAGGATGAACAGGACAATCATGGAGCGTGCAAGGAGTATGAGATTCCATGCTAGTTTTACCTTACAGTTCTGGGTAGATGTTGTAGATATTGTTGTTTACTTAATAAATAGAGGACCTTCAAGCTCATTGGATGGTAGAATTCTAGAGGAGGCATGGACAGGTAAAAAGGTAAACTATTCTTTTTTGAATACTTTTGGTTGTGAAGCATTTGTCCATATTGATAAAGAAAATAGAACAAAGCTTGAGGAAAAATCCAAGAAGTGTACCTTTATTGGATACGGTGTTAATGATTTTGGTTATCGCTTATGGGATTATGAAAATCACAAAATCATTAGGAGCAGAGATGTCATATTCCATGAGAAGGTCATGTTCAAGTATTAGTTGCAGAAAAAGAAACAAGAAAAATAAAAACCAGAATACACAGTGCTTGATGAGATCACTAAAAAAGAAATTCCAAAGGTACCAGAAAATCAAAATGTACAACAACAGGAGAAACATGTACCTCAAACTCTTGCAAGTGTTGTTATAAGATCTACTAGGTTAAGTAGACCCCCTAAAAGATACTCTTCTTCATTGTATTATTTATTGTTGATTGATTCTGGTGAACCAAAATGTTATGAAGAGGCAACATAGGTAGACACTAAAAAGAAGTTGTTTGTGGGAAAAAGAGCATTGCAAAATAAATGGGTTTTCAAGTTGAAGGAAGAAGATGGAGGCAAAAAGTGGTACAAGGGTAGACTTGTTGTAAAGGGGTTTGCACAAAATAAAGGTATATATTTTGATGAAATATTTTATCTTCTTGTTAAAATGACTTCAATTGGGACTATTTTAAGTCTTATGGTAGTAAAAGATTTACATCTTGAATAGTTATATGTAAAAACATCTTTTCTCCATGGGGATTTGGAGGAAGAGATTTACATGCAACAGCCACAGGGGTATGAGATCAAAGGGAAGCAAAATTTGGTATGCAGGATGAAGAAGAGTTTGCATGGGCTAAAGAAAGCTCCAAGGAAGTGTTATTTGAAGTTTGTCAGGTTTATGACAGAACAAGGTTATATTAGATGTCATTCTGATCACTGTGTTTATTTTAAAAAGGCTAGAAAATGGAAGCTAGATTATTTTTCTATTGTATGTAGATGGAATGTTTGTTGCAGGGTCTAATATACAGGATATAAATGTGCTCAAGAAGAAATTAGATAATTCATTTGTGATGAAGGATATAGATGCTGCAAAGAAAATCCTTGGTATGAGAATAACAATAGTTAGGAAAAATCGCAATTTGACATTGTCTCAAGGTGAGTACATAGAGAATGTGTTGGAGAGTTTTAGAAAGCATAATGTAAAACCAGTTAGTACACCTTTTCCCAACCATTTCAAACTAACCAAAGAAATGTGTCCCAAGACACAGGAGGAGATAGAATGCATGTCCATGGTTCCTTATTCATCAGCAATTAGCAGCTTGATGTATGTGATGGTTTGCACAAGACCAGATATTTCACATAAAGTGCGAGTTGTGAGTAGGCATATGAAAAATCCTGGTAAAGAACATTGGGAGGTAGTAAAGTGGATTCTCAGATATTTGAAAGGTACTTCTACTCATGCATTATGTTTTGGAGGTTCAAACATTTTTCTACGGGGATATGTTGATTTAGATATGGTAGGTGATAAAGATAGCAGGAGCACCAGAGGGTATGTTTTTACTATAAGTGGAAAAGTAGTAAGTTGGATTTCGAAACTGAAAATTTTTGTTGCACTTTCAACAACAAAGGCAGAGTATGTTTCTACTACAAAGGCTAGTAAAGAGATGATTTGGTTACAAAGGTTTATGGAGGAATTGGGAAAGAAGAAAGAGAATAGCAAGTTGTACTATGACAGCGAGAGTGGAATTCATCTTGCAAAGAACTTAGCCTTCCATTCAAAGACTAAGCATATACATCTCAGGTACCATTTCATATGATTTGTCTTGGAAAATGGACATTTGAAGTTGGAAAAGATACACACTAGCCAGAATCCTATTGACATGTTAACAAAGGGAGAAACCAAGGAGAAACTTAGTTCCTACTCAGTTTCAGTTGGTCTTCAAGCATGAAGGTGAAGATGAGAAATTTTCTAGGTCCAAGTTGGAGTATAGTCGATTAGGTACAATAGCAGTGGAGTTGTTGTGATCAGTCTCCAAGTGGGAGATTGTTGGTTGTGGAGCCTGATTATCTTCATGTTTCATAGGTTTTTGTTTTCAGTCATGTGTTATACCCCATGAAGATTGTACACCCCTCCACATCGAGGGGTTGCAAAGGGGCTTCCCCCCCCTTGTAGGGTCTAGGGGCAAGTGAGCCCCTGGTGGGGGTTCGGGGGCGAAGCCCCTCAAGGAAAAATTTCCTTGTAAATGTATATTGTAATTTCATAGTAAATATGGTATGTTCATTATAAGGTTGTAGATCTGATGGTAGAAGTTATGTTATGGTTTTTTTCCCTAAAAGGAAACTCTCTTTTATGAGGGAAATGTATTGTGGCTATGCATCATTGTGAATATTGTATTCTGAGAGAGGATATTGTAAGAGAAAGAAGAGGAAGTTATAGTGGTTGTGTTATAGGTTGTATCCCTTCATTTGTTGGATAATAAAAAGGAAGGGCCTAGAAATTTATCTGGTGGACGTAGCCCACACTAGATGAACCACATATATCTTTGTCTCTATTGTATTATGTATCTTTTGTGTTTTATTTCCTCATTTGTTTTTATTTTATTGCTCAGCGATCATGTTTTTATAACACCGACCTTAAGCTAGTTCACCCAATGTGGGTGCTTTGTCACAGAGTTGGTCCATCCTCAACCTCGATCAAGGGACTATCCACAAACATGAGTCTACTTGAAAACTCATTCAAAACCCTGTGAAGTAGGAAGGGTCCAATATCTTTCAAACCACAACTTTTTGACCTCAAGCCGACAGTTACTATGAAAACAACACAATTTTCATTGTTTTTGGGGACTATTCTACGAACTTCTCCACTTCCGTCAAAAGCCTTCCCATGAACTATTCTGATAGTTATTGGCATAGGTAATACAAAATTCCCTGATTATTGCATTAATTTTTTGGAGTACTTCACGCCAACTCCTCTGATATATGGGAGGATTTTGTATCAACTTCTCTGAAACATTAGAGTTAAGGACAACTTTGCATATTCTTTATGATCCCTCTTCTTCATCGGCAAACTTAACACTAACTTTCCCACTACACACTTAAGTCTATCGTGACCTTTCACACCAACTCTTTTGATGGTCTTCGGAGGAAATTTTACTAACTTCATCGATTTGCATACTAATTCATCAGAGTAGTTGGAACTAACCCCTCTGATAGTCAACATAATAGTTGGTAAGAAATGTTTTGATTTTGACCTTTTGAACATCTTTTAAGCCAATTCCTTCTCCGAATATCGCCTAAGTGCTCACCATGATTTCTATTATAGTCTCATCATTGGGTGACGATCTTCCAGCCAACATCGGCTAAAGAATATCCTCGGGTATTTGAAGATACTTAGATAGATTAGTTTTATGTATCAGTTCTGTTTTTTCTCTTTACATTAAACTCATACATACCTTGCAGGTTTATACATGACTATGAGGAAGAAAACGACCAGTAAATCACCTACCACTAAGGCCTCCAAAGGTGGCTGACAGATAGTGGATGAATCAGACACTCCTAGGGCCATGTACAATGATACCTATGGATTTCTGGATAAGGGAGAAGAGGTTCTCAGATGGGGGGACGTGTACCAAATGTTTAAAAAGAAAAAATTTGTCACTCGTGCCGAGGACCAAGATGAACTTAAGGTTTTTAAGAATATTAGAAGGTCTATGATATTTAGAGTAGTAGCACATGCTACTGTGTTTCCTTGCACCGATACCATCACTTGGATATTGAAACACGTAGATTTGGAAAATAGGTTTGTCTGAAATACAACGACACAACCTATAACATCATTTGAGCCCGTGGACCTAGCCAAATCTTACCACCTAGAAAAGGGGACCAAGAAGCTAGACAATGATATTCTTAGGGGGTTCAAGCATACATCCAAGGATCTATGCCCCACCTAGTACAAATTAGACAAAGTGTTCAAACTCAAACCCATTGGAGAATATCCCATGTCCTCTCTTAGAGAACCTTAACAATACATGGTGGCCATGTTGTGTAGGTTGTATGCGGGGGAAGATGCCTCCAATTTTTCCCTATCATACCTTCCATTAATATACTACTACATAGACAAAGGAGTGTCATTCAATTGGGACGACATCTTATCAGCAAACCTGACAGAGGCCATCACTGTAGTTTTAAAATATCATCCTGGGACCTTCCCTAGTTTCCATGTCTCTTCATACCTTTTGGACATATTGTGCATACCTCACAAGTACCCAAATATGGGTTGGTCATGGCAGCCAAATGATAGAGCCATTCATATATACTACCAAGTTCTCTAGGAGCACAAGTACAAGATTGAATATCAAAATATTTATGAGCACTTCCTAGCTCCACTATATGAATTCATATTTTGCACACCCTCTCCATACATGACCGATAAAGCCATTATTGTCATCAAAAGAGTTGGAAACAAGTACCTGATGAAACATGGCACCCAAATTAGAGCATACGGAGCCATGAACTCTCCTCATTTGTTGCCTCAATTTGTACTGGATAGATTAGTTCTTCAAGAGGTTGCATACCAAATGGTAATCCACATAGTTGGTGAATACTCTACAGAGATAAGAAATGTATATGGCCTCCACTCCCACTATACATTGGCACTTATTCTTTTTAAAACACTAAACAAGCCCAAGAGGAAGTAGATATTTTACGCTCATATCATTTTGGGGAGGAAAGGCTCAGGAGACACAACCCCAAAAAGGTTGTAAAAGAACATTTTAACAAGATAGGCATGACTTGGGAGTGTACACTAGAAATATGGGAAGAGGAATAAGTACATTGTGATGCTAGAAATTACAATGACGTCCTCTTCAAAATGCGAGGTAGACCCCTAAAGATGATTGCAAAAAAAGAAAAGGAATGAGAAGAGGATAGAAAGAAAGTAGAAAGAACATATATCACCAATGCATCTACACAGTTTGGATCTATAGAGGAGGAGGAAACATTGGTAGATAGGAAAAGAAGAGACAAGGAGAAAGTTCACAAGAATATGAATGACACCCAAAAAAAGAAAAGGAAGACTAAAGTTGACAAAACTAAAGCTAAAATCGATGCAGTAGCTATAGCTGAAGCAAGAGAAAAAGAAGTTGTCTAGAAATAAGCTAAGAAAAAGGAAGAAGTTAAAAAAGTAGAAGTAGAAGCAACAGCAGCAACAGCAAAAGTAGCACAGAGGGTAGCCAAGGAGGTTGTGGACAAAGAAGCAAAAGAAGAACAAAGGAAAAGGGATGAGGAAGCTAGAAATAATTAGATAGACCCAATGGACAAGGACTTACTAGAGATATTCACAACAAGCACCAGTAACCAATCCCAACTTGGTGGGATAGATCTGGAATTTTGAGCTCCATTCAAAGTAGTAGAAGTCCCCAATTTGAAGAAATTCATCCATGATAAATATTCAGGAAAAATCATGCAAGAACAAGTGAAAAAGGTGCATGTGACAGAGGGAAACCCAATCTTGGTTGTTTCATAGACCCCTATGACCAAAGATGTCATAAAATATATCATTTCCATAGCTTTCGTTGGCTCTGCCTTCATGACTGCCACAGAAGACAATGTTTGGAACCTGTGCAAGCAGAATCTAGAGAAGCAAGAATTAGGGAGCTTGAATTAAGCTTCAACATGTAAAGGTAGATGAAGGAAACCTAAATAGATTTAAATCCAACATGGAATAGGTTAGAAATGAGCTTGAGCAATCCTTAATCGACATGTACGCCCACCTACACATGTTCCAGGATATAGTTGCTATTATTATAGACCAACATAGAATGGTACAAACCAAGCTCACATGGTTCAGCACTATCCGGGAGGGCATGAACAATATTGATACATGGATTGCAGAAAACCCAGATGAATTAGTTTATATCTACCATCCCTCAGCCATGGAAAGGAAAATCGACATCTATGTACTAGATCGTTTCCAGGAAGCGAGACAAAAGGCAAATTGAGAAACAACTATCTCAATGGCGATATTTTCATGTGTACACAAGGTATCCCAAGAACTGATCGAGATATGTCAACTTCCTCAACTAGAAGAGCTTGGAAAGAACCTTGTAATGGAGGAACTTGTCGACAAGCTACAAGACAACACAAGTCATAGATAGGAGGTCATCGATTCAGCCACCACAGTAACAACAGACCTAATAGAAAAACACCTTATTCAACCAACAAAGGTCCATACAATGGTTCAAGCAGTCATGGCTACATTATCAAAAGACATGCAAACCCTCAATGACAATGTAGTTATGCATATCGCTACAATTAAAGAGCTTGCATATCACATACTCGTATCCTTGTATGATCAGCTGGAAATATGGGTAGCATACCTTCGGGATAACAATACATGAAAGGTCGAAGTAGAAAATTTGAAATTTCCATTACCTACTCTCTATTTTTTCTTTTTTGAACTACTTCCAATTTTGTCTTTACGTTGTACACATGTCACCGAGCAAAGGGAATACGAACAGTTTTGTAATAGTTTCTTTAAGAGAATACAAAGGGTCACTAGGGAGTTAGGGGAAAACGGTATAAATATAAGTAGAGACCCACTTTGAAAGGGATCTTAAGCATTGTATAAACTCAAGAACTAATTCAAGGACATATATTGTGTTAGTGAATATTGGAATCCCTTAGGGCCAGTTTTCAAAAGAGAGAAGAACTTTTGTATGTGGTTGTTTTGTTGTGAACTGTTTCGAGTGGAATGTATGTTGATCACATGGACTGTAAGGAAAATGTTTTCTTATAGACTAATCTGATGCATTCAATGTTATTTTTCAGTATTATTATTGTTTTTTATATTTATAAGTCATGAGCTCGTGAGTGGTTATGTATGCAAAAATATAATTTGGACTTTTTTGGTTATATGCATTTATGCATGTGTTTCTAACTTTGCACCTTTACTTCAGCTATCTAGGTGAGTTTTTTGGCAAAGTTTAGTTTCATTTCAGATGATTTTGGGTGCTTTAGTTTTCTCTTAGATAGAATAGGATATATTAGAAGTAAATTATATTTATTTTCATACATAATATTCATCTACATCTTTAC
>CBVK0103352975.1:0-19724 GCA_900067695.1 Picea abies | reverse complement strand
GTCAGGCCAAATTTTGAATGGTTCAGATGGGTCTCCTACACAAAACGATGCATAGTCTAATTGGGACTGTGCATTAGGGAGAACCCCTTACTATTGTAGGGAGAATTATACCTTGTCAACAGGAAAACATGATTTCTTCTTCAAGATCCACTTCCTCATCTATTTCGACATTTTCCTCTTCTTTTGAATCCATTGTTTCTTTTACTTTGTCTTCATCAATATTTTTTTTAATTGTCATAAAGAGAGTTTCTTCTCTATCACTATCAAAATTGCTTTCATTTCTCTCTTCAGACGAGTCACTAACCCCTTTTGAGTAGAGACTCTTATTCTGCCTATAAGAGTTCTTCTTCTTTTCATGCTTGTCATGTTTGTTTTTATTTTTGTGTTGATGATGTTTTCTCCCTTTATTTATATTATGGTCTTCTTCATCATCATTACTTTCATTTTTTGCAGATGGACACTTAGTATAAAAGTGTCCTAATTTTCCATATTTAAATCATTTAAAGGGCAACTTACATTTGTATTTATCAAATCCCTTTTTGTGTTTTCTCACAAAATGTGCTTCCTTTGTGTATGATTCATAGCTGGAACAATTACTTGATTTGTGTTATTTTTTCTTCGTCTTCTTTGAGGCTTTGAAAGATGCTTCTTTCTTTGATGGATTTTTTTTCAGTCCTCATTTTATATGCAGTGAGAATCTCATGCAATTCATCCAATGTCTATTTATCAATATCATTTATTTCTTCAATAGGAAAAACATTGGAATCAAATCTTAAGGGGAGTGACATTAACACTTTTTGTACAATCATTAGATCTTCAACCTTTTCACCAAGTCCTTTGATGTCGTTGACAATTTCATCTACACGAAGGAGATAGGCTCTAACATTTTCTTTTTCTTTCATTTTCAAACTCTCAAACTGTCTTCTATGAGTTTGCATCTTTATATTCTTAACCTTGTCATTTCCTTCATAAATGTTTTGAAGTTTTTCCCAAATGTCCTTTGTTGATTCACAATGGATTACCTTAACAAACTCTGATTTGAAAAACCACACAAGATGGCATCATGGATTTTGCATTATTTTCAGTAGCCTTATTTCCAGCCCGAATTGTTGGTGGAGATGTTGGAGCTATATACCCAGTCACAATAGATTGCCAAATATCGAAACCAAGAGACATTAAATAGGTTGCATTCTTATGCTCCATAAATCATATTTTGTTCCATCAAAAAATATAACCTTGTTTGTGGAGAAACCTTCTTGACTGTCCATGTGTCCTCCTACGATCTACCTTGCAGTGGTTACACTTCTTCCGAAGGAATCCACTCTGATACCAATTGTTGAGCACACACTTATATTGAGAGGGGGGGTGAATCAATAAAATACAATTTTATCACTTTTTTAAAAATTCATCAACCATAATAAGACAATCACATATGAGATCTATTAACTGCAAAACATGGAATACAATATTTACATGGAAACCCTTTTGGCAGAAAACCACAAAAATTCTCTTTATAATTATTTGTAGGAACCAACCTGTTGTTGCAAATATTTGTAAGAACCAACATATTGGAGACACCAATCCTCACTAGTACAAACCTTAGTAGGCTCCAACCTACTCTTAAATATCTTTGTAGACACCAATCCCCACCGCTAAACACCAACTTAGCAAGAGACACCAATCTCTTTGTTTGAGCGGCACCAACCTTCAAGTTACAATTTCTTATTTATTACATATAACTTCGTTAAAATATGATAACATTCACATTACCTTCACTAAGTCTTCTTTCTACTTCTGCCTTCACAAGATCTAACCAAAATTTGAATTTCCAAGTGAAATCTATGGTAACTTTCCCAAATCTTGTTGTTTTTGGCCTCTTTCCAAGAATTAACTTGTACAACATGCCACGTATCCAATTTTGAAAATATGATTCTGAAAGTTTTACCTATGCTCTTCGGTATGTTTCCTCAAATCCCTGAAAATTTCACAGTCTAAAAATTACCATAAAAGAAGTTATAGAGAAAATGCCTAGTTGACCTGTTTGAAATATATTTAAGGACCATGGAGAAACCTAAATTCCACAGGGTATATCGCATAGAGTATAGCAAATCAAAGTCTAAAATTTTTACCTAAGGTACCTTTGTATGTCTACTCAGATCTGTGAAAATTTCACGATATGAAATTTCCTAGAAAATAAGTTATAGCGAAAATGTCAAACTAGCATGTTTGAAACTGATTTCGGGACCATTCAAAAACCCTAACTTCCACATGGCATATCTTAGAAAGTATAGTGAACCAACATCTGAAATTTTGACCACATGTCCCAGATATCTCGCCTTCATATGTTCAAAATTTTACAGTCTCAAATGTCCCAAAATAAGTTATAATGAAAATGCCAAGTTGACCTGAAACTGATTTCGCAACTCTCCCTTTTTAGAATGTTATTCTTCAAATGCTACTACATTTTTCACCCACACACTTTCTCTCGATACTTTATTTTTTTGTAATTTATCATAACACTTTATGAAAGGACATGTTAATTCAAAAAGACACAACACCCATTAATTAAATAAATAATTTCCTTTTTTATTTCACTTTTCCAAACACCATGGGCTTCCAATCCCATGGGTTTCAAACCATTATTTCACTTTTTACTTTTTCACGTGCACCCCCTTTTTAAATACACTTGTAAACATATAAATAAATAAATTTTGGAAATTTTATGTGTATTTGTAAAGCCATAATATGACATCAATGAAAACATTAATCCTTTGACATCAATGACAATAATTTCAAAAGAAAAATTTGCCTAAACCCTAGGATGAGGTGGCTTATCACCCCTTAAAGTATATTACATGTGAAGGAAGTTTGATCGTGTTGTATTCCTATCACTTAAGATTGCTTCATCAAATAAAAAATCAATTTCACTAAAGGCGTGAGAAAAACTTCAACATTCCATATTTCTTACTCCAATCCCCAAGGGAGATGAGCATTAAGTTGAAAAAAGGAAATGAGGAGGCCTTGGCTCAACATGGCCTAATAAATATAATGGTTTTTGATTCCTTAGAGAAGTATCCAATAAGAGTATCTTGGGAGGACTTTATCAGTATGAGCATACAAGATTTCAGATTCACATAGAAAGCAGTCAAAGAGCCCAGCCCTGAGAGGGATCCTTGGAGGAAGAAGACTAGTAAATATGAGACCTTTAGGAGAATAAAGGCACTAAAGAGGGTGAAATTGGAGGATGAATATAAATAATTAGAAACAACACTCATCAAAATGGACACATGAAAATATTCCCATAAAAATTAGGGAGAAGGGTCATTCCTATGGTAGAGGAGGAAATACTTATACGAGGGACATGACTATGTTTTGAATAGATACCAAGGTGATGCCACTCCTCTTTATACCACAATGGTAAATTTGGAAGAGGACCCTAGTCCGACCAAAGAACCAACAGAATTACAAGAGGCGAAGAAAGAAAAATATTCAAGGAGAGATGAGCCAACAACATAGGTTATCGGCTAACACCCTTAAGTTGAAGAATTTGGTAGAAGCTAAGAGAATCATATTAGAATATTCTGGTGGAAGTGGTGATGTGTTTAACTTGGAGCAACATCTTGCCAATTTTCAATAGAAATTTTAGATTATGAAAATGAAAAACATGGATACTAAAAAGCAGTTGGAAGTTGAAAATAAATCTTTAAAGGAGGAGATATCCAAGCCTAAGAAGGAACTTGTTATCCAAAGTGAGAAGGTTGAGGTCATGGTGGCCTCTATAAACAATATGGTATATATACTAGAAGACATGTTCAACTACAGATAACCAACTAGGGTTTACACTCTCTTCCTCAATGAACAATGTCACAAATTCTAGATTTGTAGATTGACCAAACAACTCCCTTACAGGGTGGATACCCCCATATAATTTATAGAGAGTTGTCAGGAGAGATAAATGAGGAAAGGGATAAATATTAAAGGAAGAGAGTAGATAAGGATATATATTATCATGGAAAGGGTGCCATTACCCATTTTGTAGCATATGACATCAGACAAGCATGTAGGGAACAATAGGATTGAGGAAGCAAAAGCGGCAAGATGGGCATTAGTATGTACATGCAACATTTTTGGTTTAATAAGGGTGTGTAATAATTTCAACTAGGGGGCGATGATGGGCCTCCAAATAATGGAAATTTTAGGCCCATTTTATTGATGATATGACCCCTTCCTATAAACTAATATCTACTTTGAATATGAATAACACAAACATATTGGATGTGTGCATTGATTATTGTGAAATGATTGAATGTTAATTATATGATATGTCTTGGTTTACTTTGTGATTTTGATGAACATGTGTATTTTTAAGGGTGTACAATTCATTTTGTCAAGTAGGTTGAATTCTAAGGATATCCTTCATCAACTTGCAGTTGAGACAAAAGGGGGATCATACCCCCTCTTCAACCTCAAAATCATCCCAAGCCTTTAATGACTCAAGCCACTCAACTAGAAATATCTTAGCTCAATTTTTTGGCTGACGAAGTTTGAATTAAGAACGGAATTTGACCCTTGAAACAAGGATCCTTTATTCTAGGGATCCTAAAGACAAGTATTATTCAATAAAGGATTGATTGAAGGGTTAATTTATGAGACTTTTTATATAAATAGCAACTAGGACTTAGGATTTAGTTAGTATTTTTCATTCTTATAATTGAGAACTCTCCTTGCAGTTGGTGCATTCAAATTGTTCAAGTACATTTTGTTGTTATGAAGTGATTTCCTAATGAAAATTTTATGTTTCCAGATTTCAAGTACTTAGTGTTTTATTTAGGTTCCTTGTAGAGACCTTTAGTAGGGTCCACTGAAGGCTATACAAGGGACCTTTCCTTACTATTATATTTCATTTCTGCATTAGTTTTTAGTTATTTTCTTCATTGTGTGTTGTTATGTATCATTTATGCAATTGCACATAGTTTCCTGTAGTAATTTTCAAGAACGTCATTTTTGTAGGTTCAATGGATTTATGTCACTATAACATTATTTTCTTTAACTTTGTTTTTACAAGAGGCCAAGGTGTCAGGCATGTGAGAATATTTGTTGGCACAAGATTAGCCTTTCGTTTCAATGGAATCAACCTTGGAATGAGGCTAGGATCTTGTGGGCAAGTTGATGGACTTTGTGAGCTTGTGTTAGGGCTTTACACCCACAATAGAGAATAAAATATTCTAGTTAATTGTTGAGTTTAGAAGGGGTTCCTAAACTCACTCATTGGACTTATATATAAGGAGAGGGATTGTGACAAATCTTATAGTGATATAGTGTCATAACGGAGTTAGCATAAGTGAGTCTTCACTTGTGTCAAGGAGATTGGTGGGAATTTCTGCAATTATGGAAAATTTGGCCTAGTTTTGCGGACCCTCTATTTTTTTTTCTTGGTTGGGAAAGCACACCGCACATGTGGGAGAGAGAGGTAGTCATAGAAGGAAGAAATTGTATGAGTGGAGTGAATTATATAGAAGTGTTTGTATAGGTTTTTGTAAATGTATGCGGGTTGCAGTGGGAAAAGTCATGTATGTACGTGGGTTGCAGTGGGAAAAGTCACGTATGTACATGGGTTGCAGTGGGAACAGTCGCGTATGTACGCGGGTTGCAATGGGAACGATTGTGTATGTACGAGGGTTCTAGTAGGAACAGTCGCATATGTTTGTATAGGGTTTCTAGGTAGGAGCAGGTCCATACAAGATAACTTCAGCAGCAGTATAGGTGACATCATCAAATCATGCAGGTGTTCTATAGTAAATTTGTAAGTTGGGATTTGTCCCAGGAATTTTTTTAATTTTGTGGTTATAGAGAGGAGTGGTTTTGTCCCCAAATTTTGTTCAATTTGTATTGGCTAGGAGGGTTGGTTTTTCCCTCAAAATTTCTGAAATTATCAAAGTTACATAACAGAAAATTTGTGTCTTACGTGTGTTGATGATTCATCTTTTATCTTATTGCTTATGTTGCATATATTTTTAGTCAATAATTTTTAGTGTAAAATTGTTCAGTGATAACAGCTAGGGTTTACTATTAGCTCACTAGGAAGAAATTTTTAGATCTGAAAATTAGTCACATAGAGTTGCATGTGAAAATTGACAAAACTCTACGCATTCACTTTATGTTCATTTTATTGCATCCTTCTTTTTCATGCTCAGTATCTCATCCTATCCGATGATTTCTTAGGTGATAATTCCTTGAAATCCTTGGTTGTTTGGGTAGCCTTATGACTAATATCTTCTTCCTCTCTAAAATAATGGCAAACACTCCCCTTACCCCTTTCTCTTGGTGCTCTCGGCTTGGGGTAGAAAGAGTGAAGAACCACTAGCCTTGGAGGGTGAGGAAACAAAGGATAAGAGGTTGATATTGGGCATCCTATTTGTTGTTAAATATTTCATGCATTCCTACTATTAGCATCATTCACTCCTAGTATATAGGTGGCCCTAAATATGGCCTTGAGGACCACCTATGTAACATGATGGTGAAGAGTATTTTTATCCTATGACACATAAAATTATTCTCTACCAAGACCTTTGTTAGGCCATCCCTAAAGAAACCAACATAGTGAATTAAATATCCTCCTCTACTTATCTTAAGCAAGGGATTGAAGTTCATGAGAAAAATTCTTGAAGGAAAGGGAGAAAAATATTCAAATTAGTGGTATTATTTACCTCAAATTGTACTAGTGTAGTTTGCACATATATTACATAGTACCTCATCAAAGTATCATGTTCATAGGTTGACAAAGTAAATTCAAGTTGAGGGGTTCAACACTCTTGTTGCAATTCTATGACCCGTCATAGCTCTAGTGGAACCCCATGTTTTTTAAACTAGATATGAATTGAGTAAACTAAATATTCTCATGTCTATATATGGAGTTGTACAAAATCCCACCCATAGAAAAGAAGTATTGGAGTTCCTAGAGGTTAAAGAACAACCACCAAGTCAACTTGTACATGCCCAAACCTCTTAGAGTAAAAACATTGGTTGGCTTGAAAATATGATGGTGCTCCAATATTATACTCTCCTTCAAGTTGACCTAATCAATATCAAAGATGATGCCCCTAAAATAGTGCTAGGAAACCTACCAGATGGGAGAGAAGAGCTTATGCCACCATTTTATATAAATTTGGATCTCTAAAACCTTCTTTTACATAATTTCCTATATGATTATAAAACCTCACATTCCCTAATGGCCCTTGCCATTATGGAGAAAATTGGGATTAGATATTACAAGTCCCTACAAAGACCTTTATTCCTTTGATTCTGAGAAGTTTCAATGTTTAGTAATGATCAAATACCTCGATGTAAGGATGGCCCAATTTCTAAGAAAGCTTGTCACGATGGATGTGGTGATCGTTAACATCCCTCTAACCTATGGAATGTTGTTATCAAGGAATTGGGGAAATTTTGTGGGGAGTAGCATTCAATTTAACCTATCTTTTGCTACCATTCTTATATTTTAGGTGGAAACTAAGTACCTATATAGAGAACCAAATATTACCTATACTCTTTTAGATCTCAAAAACCCATCCAATTTCCCTACGTACATTTCTAATAGCATTGGAAAATTCCTCCCCGCCTATGAGGTATCCCCTGTAGAAGGATATGAGAATATAATATTTTAAAAGGAAAATGTTGATCCTTCTAGCCTTTAGACTTTGAGGTTTGATGGAACATGCAATGAAAATGGAAATGGATCAGACATCCTCTTAGTTTCTCCAATAATAGGAATTTGAATGCACAAATACTTAGTAGTGAATGAGGTGAAAGAGATATACAAAGAAGGTACCCAAGGTTGAGGAAATACAAGCATGAGGTTTGGGACATTTAATACCCTAGTATTAATCCTCGGGAATCGTAATGTAATTGTACATATATGTTATATAGGCCGGTGAGCTAGATAGTATGGCCAAGGGCCAATTTATGTAAATTTTGTATCAAAGTTATTAATAAAAACACATAGCGAGCTACGGTATGAGAGGGACAAAACATTAGGAAGATATGAGTCCACGAGAGGGAATTTACTTATATCTATTGGTCAATTGTTTTTCTGCTTGGCTAGTTTGACTATCTAGTCGACTTGTCTTGTAGTCGACTTAAATACTACCATGGTCGACCAAAGTCTGAAGTTAATTATTTTATTAATATTTTCATGTGACATGGGCCTAGAGGGGTTAAAGTATGGAATATATTATTATATTGTAAACCAAGGCATATTTACCTTAAAGTATGCTAAAGGACATTTCTTCATGGGAATGTGTGATAAGGACTTAGGTGGAGTTCCTTAGGTGCTAAGTGGCAAGTTTAGTACATGAATACTAAGTCATTGGGTTTAAGGAGTTCATCCACCATTCTATCATTCGATCATTCTACCTATTTAGGGTCAGGACTTTGTTCACATTCTGTCATGCAAGGAGTATACCATCAACATGTACTGAATTAGACTGTTATGTTTATGGTGCAAGGTTGGGGGTGTCTGTCACATATATCTGATATGAAATTGTCTATAGGCATGAGCATGGGACTATCATGACTAAGACTTCATAAATAGTTGTATTTTTCTAGAGCCACCATCATTGACATTTCTGGAATACTACATTGGATACCTGGAGGGGTGAGAATTTCCAAAGGTACTACAAGGAAAAGAAGGGGATTACATCCCTAGGGTGGTGCAAGCTAGGGAAGAGAGTTGGGTGGTGGAAAAGGATGTAGAAATATGTGTTGTCATTTTTGGGGTATTGGGTTGTGTGAAGGAGTTTATCTAGCCATAAGATTCATTTATCCTTGTGGACTCATAGCCTTAGCTCAGGGGTGGCATGTTGTTGAAATAATTGGAGCACTAGAGCCTAGGGTTGGGAGGAGCGTCCTTTGTACATAGCCAGTCGGTGATATTTCTTCATCATATAAATATTATAGTTTCTATGTTATTTTCTTATTTATTTATGTGTATATTACTAATAAATATATTGTGATTGTGAATGAATTACACGTTGTTGTATTATGTGTTTTTTACCTATGCATTGCATGAGCTACTTGTCATATTGCATGCGTAATTCCTTATATAACCATACAGAGAGCATATTTGTATCAGAAATGGAGATCAGAGATAAGTATGAGCAGGGTTGAAAGAATTTTAAAATAACACAGCATGTTACAAATTCATAATGGTATTAATGTGTCTCAACATGGAGCTAGGTACATTACAAATTGGTATCAAAGAAAGCTACAACACTGGGATTGTATGGGCCAAGAATCAACGCGTAGAAGCATAATTTTGAGTATGAATATAAGTCATTTGAGAAAGTTTCATGGACGAAATTGGGTGAAATTGAGCCAAACAACCCCAATTTCTAGGAGGAGTCTATGGAAAAGGTGATTTAAGTAGCCTAGATGGCATATTTTCGTGGTCAACCCAACTCGACAATCAACTAGTTCAACCCCTTATTTGGCCTATCTTTGTAGTTGAATGATATATTGCATAAGTTGACTCAACTTAATGGTCAATCAATTTGATTACTTAGTTTACTCATCTCTATAGTTAACTGGTGTATTATTTTGGTCAAGATGACACGACAATTGATCGGCTCAACTGTCTGGTCGAATTGTTTTTGCAGTTGACTAAGGTGTTTCTTTGGTCAACTCGACCTAACGGTCGACAGGTTCAATTGCTTAGTCAACTTGTTTTTGCATTCCAATGATGTGTTTATCTGGTTTACCCAACCGACCCAATGCTCGATCTGATCAACTATCTAATTGTCTTATCTTTGAAATCGAATAATGTGCTCCTTTAGTTGATTCGACTCGATGGTTGACAAGCTCGATTTCCTAGTCGAGTTAATAGTGGTTGATTAGTTATCCCAATTAACTAGTCAACTCGATCCTCCAACAAGCACAAAAATGGAAATATGGTTCAAAGGAGAACATGTTTGAGGGTTCATATTATGGATTAGTTCATTAATGTTCTTCAGAAATCAAGAGGAGGACCATTTTGACAAAGATAAGGTTAGTTAAAAAAAAATGTTTAGAGTCAAAATATTCTTTTGGATATAATAGAAGAAAATTCCTAATTCAAACGAAATTTTGTGGGTATGTCCACAGTGAAGAGAACTATAGAAGTGTTTGTGAGGCCCACTGGGCAATTCTACTCCAAATTTCCAAAAATGGTAATTTAGCCATTTTTTAAGAACATGATGGTAGTCCTAGACAGGTACCTGATGACTAATGAATTTTTTATGATAAGTCGGGGAAGTGGACATGAAAATATCTAGTGAAGCATTTGGTTGAGTTCTAAGGGGTTTGGAATGGTGATGCAGAAGAAGGCCAAAATACACTATTCTGAGAGACTTTTGGGGAATTTTTAAGATATTCTGACAAGGAAAAGGGGAACCAAATCAAAAATATGGAAAAATTATATAGGTCGGAATTTTACCTCCTCAATAATATATACAACTTTGTCCTAGCAAAGATTTTCTAGTTCTTCTCTGTTTCTGGGATAGTCATTTTTGCTAAAAATTCTAAGTTTGGAAAAAGTGTAAAATGAACAAAGTTGATTATAACAGATTGTTGTAGAATTTGAAAACAACATAAAAACAAAAATACGACAATTGTTGTGTATTCACTATCACCTATATTATCAGCACCCAATAAAAAAGTTTTTCTAGTTTCTAACATGTTTTCTTCTATAGGTGGTAGGATTTGATCTCCGAGATTAATTACCCCAATGAGAAGTGTCAAAAAGGGGGGGAAATAGTTGGTTTTAGAGAGCCTTAACTTGCATCTTAGAATTCAGAATGAGACATGACTATAGTCATTGGAAATATGATTTAGAAATGATTATGTATGATTAGTGAAAATTTTACCATATTTAATAGCATTACTTGTATGCACATTTCTTGCATAGTAAGTGTTACTTTCATAACATAACTAGCTTATCTTGAGGACCAAGAACATGGAGGATGCTCAAGGAACCCAAAAGCATGAAGAAGTGACGGGCATGAATATTATCCTAGAAAGGAAGAAACTGAATCCAATGGCCATGGAAGTATGTTGGCACCCAAAGTTTTGGGTTCATTTCACGTGTGCACAGAAACAAAGTTATGCACCCTCAAGTCCAAGTTTTGTGCATGCCCATTCTAGTTTTGTGCGTGTTGAAGTTGAATATGGAGACAAGGGAAAAGAGTGTGCACCAGAATAAGTTTTATATTGTGTGTCGGGCCTAAAAGGTTAAAAAATGTGTGTCGATCCCAGTTTTGATGAGCACCAGAAATCAAAAAGATGCATGTCAAAATCAAGGAAGGAATCATCGGGAAATCCTCTCGAATGATTACTGCCAGTAGTACAAGGGATCACAGATCTGAAAAAAGATGATTTTGAAAGGCAGTTAAGATTTCCTTGATTCATGAAGGCTATGTGGACTACAGGCAGGTACCAGAAGCATGCGAGGTAGTTTTCTCAATAGAATGAGTGTAGCAAGGTAGAAAGAAATAGATCTCCCAAGCAAAGAAAGTTATAAAAGGAAGAAGCAATATCAAAAATAGATTTAGATGGACAGATGATCCAAGAGTTAGACACCTGCATAGAAGGTTCAGTCGTAGTGTGTTGAGATCACACTGAGCTTTTTTAATGTTGTGATGCTTCTAAATATAAATTTGATTTTGTTATAAGTATGAGGTCTTGACAGAATGTGCATCGTACAGTGTGTTGTATTTCTAAGGATTTATATAAAAGAAGATATGAAGCTCTGATATTGTCTAATATAGTTTGCTTAATGTTGTGGAATGAAAGGAATAATAAAGTTTTGATAGTTCTTATCTATTGTATGTTTATCATGTGTTATTTGGATATGTGTGTGTATTGTTTCACTTCTTAAAGAACAATAACTCGTCAAATATGGAACATATGAATGCCATCCCAGATGGATCCTTGTATGTTTAGTCCTTCATCCCCATCACAAGACATTATGGTCTATGTGATCCTTTCTGCATCTCGAGTGAGACCATCCTTGGCCTTGGTCGAGGATTGATATGCCAATGCTCTGGGGTTTTTGTTGGTCAACTCTAGATGAACCCTGGCCCTAAACTCCCTAGTGTTAAGAAGGATGTGTGCAAGTGTGGAACAAAACACCAAAAAAGTAGAGTGAAGCCAATGGAACTAGAGGAGACCATGAAGAGTTTAAGGATGGAAGTACATAGCAAGTCAAGAAGGGATAACTACAGAAGATCTAGGCACTCAAGAAGTGCTAGTAGAAATCATAGACATCACCATTAACCCACTCATTTAGTCATGAAAATATATTCATTTGTAGAATCATAGAGCCATCCAGAAATGTCTCTTGTCAAGCATCAAAGGAGAAGGCATGAATCCAACATTTTGCAAGGGGAGATCAAGAAACTCAAGCCACCAACTTTTTATGGGGAGAACAAGAAGGGAGAAGACACCAAGGCTTGGTTTCTTGGAATCAAAAATGATTTTCAGTTACACAATTTCTCATCAAACCTTGAAGCAAGGATTTCCATATACAATCTTCAAGGGAAAGCTTCTATGCGGTTGGACCTACTAAATAAATTCAAGCATCTTGATGAAAAGTAAGTTTCTTGGAAGTAGTTTAAAAGGTATTTCCAATAGAAATACCACTCACAGCATTGTTGTGACAAGAAGATGCAAGAGTTCTTTGAACTCAAGCTAGGAAACATGACTACAGAAGAATATGAGAATAAATTCCTAGATCTACTTAGGTATGTGTGATTCATCAAGTATGAGAAGGTTAAAATTCAAATATTCTTGAGTGGACTGCCATCATTCTACAGAGACATGAATCAATTTGATTAAATTTGGACTCTTGATGAGGCCATTAGTAAGGCCAAGTGCCTATATCAGTGGAACAAAGGAAGAATAGTGGTGTTGAAGTCATGGAGCCACCTTTCTTCAAGAGGAACAAATCTAATTCTTAATAGCAAGTTCAGCTAGCTTAAAGTGAGTCCAATATGGAAGAATATTTAGGGAAGAGAGAAAGACAACCAATCAAGTGTTGGGGTTGTAAGGGAGATCACACGTACATAGACTTCCCTCATAGAGTGGATAAAATGAGGACTGTACTCAATATTTAGGAAGTCACTATAGTAGAGAATGTGGGTAGAAGATTTTCAAGGATATATGCATCCTTAGAGAACTAATAGGTAGAACAGCATCCTCACATGATTGAAGTGGAAGGTAAGATTACCAATCAACATGTTGTTATTTTCATTGACTTCAAAGGAATCCATAGTACATTGATCATAATATACTAGATATATTTCATTTGAAGAGGAAAAAGTTTGAAAAACCATGGTTGGTACAACTAGCCACTGGGACCAAGAGAAGAATTAATGAGATTGTTAGGAATTGTCCCATAGACTTGAATGGGGTAAACACAGTTTTCGATTTAAATATCATACTATTGGGATATTATGATATCTTAATTGGAATGGATTTTGTGTACCAACATCATTATATGTTTTATTGTCATAACAACACATTTACATGTCTTAATGAAGAAGAAAAACAGAACTTAGTGAAGGGGATACCAAGACCCATTTCTATAGGGTAAATTTCAACCTTAAAACTAAAGAGGATGCCAAATGTTTGTAGCCCATGTGGAAAATCTAGCTAAGGGAAAAGCTCCAAATCTTGAATATTTTTCAGTGCTACAAGAGTATGAAAATGTATTTGGAGAGATACTAATTTTTCCACCCATGAGAGACATAGATTTCTTTATTAACTTAATGCCTATAGATGCCTCAATATTCAAAAATCCTTACATAATGAGCACACTAGAATTAAAGGAATTCCAAATGCAATTGGAAGAGTTATTGAATAAATGGTAAATAATCCCAAGTGTCTCACCTTGGGGAGCACCAATACTCTTTGTGAATAAGAAGGATGGAATATTAAGGTTGTGTATTGATTTCAGGCAACTGGATAAAGATACAATAAAGAACAAGTACCCTCTCCCTAGAATTGATGATCTCTTTGACCAACTAAGAGGAGAAAACATATTTTCCAAGATAAACCTAAGATTAGTGTATCATAAGGTGAGGATCAAATATGAAGACATTAGTAAGACAAATTCTAGAACTAGATATGGGTATTATGAATTTCTGGTGGTGCCATTTGGATTGACAAATGCACTAGTTGTCTTTATGTGTTTAATGAATGGTATTTTTAGAGATTGTTTGGATAATTTTATTCTTGTGTTCTTGAATGAAATTCTTATCTATTATAAGTCAGAAGAAGAGCATGAAAAACACTTAAGAATGGTGTTGCAAGTATTAAGGGAGCATTGGTTGTATGCCAAGCTGAGAAAATGTTCCGTTTACCAAAATCAAATCCACTACTTGGGGTATATCATTTCAAAGGAAGGAATAGCAGTGGGTATAGAAAATATTGAGGCAATCAGAGGATGGCCTAGACCAAATAATTTTATAGAGGTCAGATCACTCATGGGATTTGCAAGCTATTACAAGAGGTTTATTGGAGGATTTTTAAAGATTTGACATCCCATCACTTCTTTGCAAAAGAAGGTGATAAAGTTTGAATGGACCTCCAAATGTGAAGGAATTATTGACAAGTGCACCAATCTTGAATATTTCTGACCTGGAGGAGGATTTCATAGTGTGCACCGATGCATGCAAGGAAGGTCTTGGTGGAATCCTTACACAAAATGGACATGTGGTATGTTATGAGTCGAGGAAGATGAAAGAGCATGAAAGAAACTATGCCACATGTGACCTATAGTTGGCAGCCATAGTTCATGCCTTAAAGATGTGGAGGCATTATCTCATGAGAAGAAAATTTGAATCAAGGATAGACCATAGTGTTCTAAAGCATTTATTTGAGTAGAAAACATTGAATGCCAAACAAATTAGATGGTTGGAATTTCTTTGTGAATGTGATTTTGATATCAAGCACATCAAGGGTAAGGAGAATAAATTAGTTGATGCACTTAAAGGGTAAGGAGAATAAATTAGTTGATGCACTTAACAGGAGGGTGCATGAGATGCATGCTACAGCCATAACTATTTACAGTTCTAATTTAAACAACATAATTTTGGGAGATGCAAATTTAGACAAACATTATTTACAACCCAAGGAAAGTATACATCAAGGTCATTTATATCCAAAGTACAAATATTATGGGGTGGGAGATGATGGAATATTATTGCACAAAAATAGAGTATGTGTTCCTAATTTAAATCAATTAAGGAACTTGATATTAAAGAGACACGGAATGTTGTGTATGTTGGAAACCAAGGTTATCAGAAAACCATTGCATCGATAAAGAAACAATATTTTTGGTAGGGCATGAATAAGGATGTGGTTGGTTACATAGCCAAAGGGTGAAGGTTGAGCCTTGACACCCAGCAGGTCTGGTAAAACAATTGTCAATTCCAAAGTGGAAATGGGAGGTAGTCACTATTGACTTCATCACCAAGTTTCCTAGGACAACAAGGATATATGACTCAATAATGGTGGTGGTGGAAAAGTTAACCAAGGTTTCACATTTTATTCCAGTCAAAATGAATCATAAGGCAACTAACATTGTTTTTATTACATGCAATAAGTTGTTTGGTTGCATGGAGTTCCTAAGGCATCGATATTCCAAGTTTACCTCAAAATTTTAGAAGGGATTGTTCAAGGGGTTTGGCACAAATCCAAACTTCAATATAACATATCACCCATAAACATATGGGAAAATAGAGGGATTTAATCAAGTTATTGAAGACATGTTAAGGATGTATCTGATGGATAACCAAATCCAAGTGGGATGAGTACTTACAATTGGTGAATTTTGCATACAAAAATGTGTATCAAGCCTCAGTGAAGATGATCCCATTTGAAGCATTATATGGTAGAAAGTGTAATACTTTAGTGAGTTGGGACACTCCAATAGACGTTGTAGTGCTTGGGATAGAGATTTTGAAGGAGATGGAAGAGAAAGTTATTAAAATCAAATAGAACTTCAAGGCATACTAGGATAGGTAGAGAAGATATGAAAAAAAAGATAGAGTATATAAAGAATTCAGAGTGGGAGAACATGTGTTCAAGAAAGTGAATTCTGAGAAGAGCTCACTAAAGTTGGGAAATTTCTCTACATTGGAAATTAGATTTTGTGGGACATTTGAGATATTGGACAGGATAGGGATAGTGACATAAATGCTTTCATTGCTTGCTTCCATGAATGTGCATAATGTATTTCATGTATCTTTATTGAAAAAGTATGTGCATGACCCTAACCATGCCATTGATTGGAATTTGATTTATGTATATCTCGAAGGGGAATTTCAGGTGGATCTAGTGTTCATCCTGGACCGGAAAGTCAAGGTGGTCTGGAACAAATCCATTGGGTAGGTAAAGGTCCATTGGACCTATTACATTCTTTAGGATGCAACATGGGAGCTAGAAGATGCCATGTGGGAGGCATGCCCACAACTAGTTTGATATTTTGGATGTAAAATTTTGTATATATATGGACGTTGACAGGATCATGTGCACTAAGGAGACTGAAAACGTAAAGGTGAGTGGAATTTAATGCCCCAATTTTAATCTTTGGGAATCATAATGTAGTTGTACATATATGTTATATAGGCTAGTGAGCCGGATAGTATGGCCACCAAGGGAAAATTTATGTATATTTTGTATCAAAGTTATTAATAAAAACACATTGTTGGTTCTGGTATGAAAGGGATGAAACTTTGGGGGGATATGACTCCATGAGAGGGAATTGACTTAGCTATGTTGGTTGACTAGCTATTTACTCAATTGGTTCGACTATCTAGTCTACTTGTCTTGTGGTCAATTGAAATACTACCATGGTCGACCAAAGTCTAAAGTTAATCATTTTATTAATATTTTTATGTGAGAGGGGCCAAGAGGGGATAAAGTCTGAAATATATTATTATATTTTAAACCAAGTTTTGGTTGCCTTAAAGTATGTCAAAGGACAAATATTCATGGGAATGTGTGCCAAGGGACTTAGGTGAGTTACTTGGGGGGCAAGTGGCAATTTCAACACATCCATATTAAATTCATGGGTTTGGGGATTTCATCCAACATTCTACCATTCAATCATTCTACTTGTTCGGGGTTGATACTCTATTCACATGTTGTCATGCATGGAGTATACCATTAACCTGTATTGAATTAGACTGTTATTTTTGTGATGGAAGGCTAAGGATCCTTCTCACGTATATCTGATACAAAATTTCTTGTAAGCATGAGCATGATATTGTTGTGATTGATACTTCATACACAACTAGATCTTTTTGGATCCACAAGCATTGATATTCCTACAAATACTACACAGGATCCCTAGATGGGTGAGAATTACCTGAGGTACTACAAGGAAAAGAAGGTGATTCCATCCCTATGGTGGTATAGGTCGGGGAAGAGATTTAGGTGGTGGAAAAGGATATAGGAGTGTATGTGTTTTCATTTGATGGGTATTGGGCTATGTGACAAATTTTATCCAGCCATAGGAGTCATTTTTCCTTGTGGACTCATAGCCCTAGCTTGGGGGTAGTTTTTTGTTGAAAGAATTGGAGTAACAAATCCTACGCTAGAGAGGAACATCCTTCATATGCAATGAGTCAGTGATATTTCTTCGTAAGATAAGTGTTATGGTTTCTATGTTTTTTTTCTAATTTATTTGTGTGTAACTTATTGATAAATATGATGTGATTGTGAATGAATTACATTTTTTTTTATAATTCAGTATTGTTACATATGCATTGCATTAGTTGTATCACATTGCATGCATAATTCCTCACATAACCATATAGAGATCAGATTTGTATAAGAAATGGAAATCAAAGCTAAGTATGAGCCAGGTTGAAAGAATTTTAAAATAACACACCATGTTACAGAGTTCGAGTGGTAGTAACATGGCTCAGCAAGGAGTCTACTACATTATAGGACAATTTCAACAATGTATTTGATGCTATGAATATTACTACTATATTGAGAGAGACTAACTATAAAACTAATAATTTGGATAATTCTACGGTCAACATCACTCCAAATATGGATCAAATGTCTCATTCTGTCAATATTATGCATAGGCCTTTTGTTCATGACAATGTCAAAAGGTGGAAAGTGTTTGAAGATGATGCTCAAATAGAAAGATTCCAAAATATGGTGGATTAGTACACACACATGAACACTATATTAACTGGGTAGTAAGAAGAAGAGTTAGGCATTCAATTAAATTTCTCCTAATGTGAGGGTTACCTAGATAAAGACAAATTTTCTTTGTAGATACCTAATTCCTTTAGAGAGATTGTTTCATTCAAATGATGTGCCTAAAAAGTCTTCTATTAAACTAGAATTATCAAAAATATAGGATTCCAATCTAGGCACCATGGATGATCATCAGTTTTTCAAATTGTCAAATACCTTATCTTATGTTGAAATATAAGAGTATATCGAGATATTCAAACAATTAAAATATTTCTTCACATTGAGTTTTGAAGATCTCAAGACTTATGATCCCTCCATTTTCCAACACCAAATTCCTTTGAGGGAGTGAATAGACCCTTTCGTATAGAAGAAAAGGAAACCAAATCCATTGGTGTGCCCCCTCATTCAAAAAATAATTCAATAATTTATTTCATGCCAAAATAATTGTTCCTATGAGGTATTCCTAATGGGTAGCCAACTTGGTGTCTATTAGGAAAAATATGGGGAGATAAGGCTTTGTGTGGAAACCGTGTGTTAGCACTAGAAGTTGTCCCTAGACTATGTTAGGAACAAGCCTAACACATCTTATTTAAAAAGTTTAAAAGAAAAATAATTTTAAAGAGGTGGGAGGATCACACTCTTAAGCTTAAAAGGGACTTAACTTCAGAGTTTGCGGCTTCGCGATTTCTCCTTCCAAGTCTCTCAACTCTTCGTCTTCTGAATTCACGATAATTTCTCCTTCCAAGTCTCTCAACTCTTCGTCTTCTGAATTCACGATACCCGAAGTGTCAATATGGGTATGGCTCCTCCCCTTGTCAGCACCCTCCACGCATGACCATCGGTTAGGCTTGACACTAGCACCTCTCACTACTCGCTGCTTCGCGAGGTTCAGCATCGAGCTCCCATGCTCTCATTCCACGAATCCCCAAGACGCGAGAAGTCAACGGAGTGTCAACTCCTTTCACTAGGTGACACAAGTCCACCTGTCTATCACCCGAGCCCACCTTGTGCTTTTGCCACATGTTCCTCGTGCCCAACTTCGGCACTTCGCGACTTTGCTCCCCAAGTGCTACCTCCTTTGTATCTCGACACCCGAAGTGTCGAGATCCCGAACCCCCAAGTGCTACCTCCTTTGTATCTCGACACCCGAAGTGTCGAGATCCCGAACTCCCCAATACTCCTTATCACAACTCGTGACTTTGGGAATTTCAAGACAAAAGTCTCAACTCTCCAACTATCGAAACCCAAAATGTCGATCTGCCGAAACGGTTGACGATGTCCTTTCCCTGTACTTATATCGCGTCTCGCAATTTCAGGAATCTTGGAATAGATATCTCGAGCTCCTATCCTCCAAAATGTCGAAATGGAAAATTCTGACTCGTTATTAATATTGGCCTCACAATGGAACTTCTCACCCTGTCGGGACTTCGCACTTCGTGATTTCGTGAATCTTGGTGCAAGGTTTTCGGTCC
>CBVK0103352974.1:0-15291 GCA_900067695.1 Picea abies | reverse complement strand
GGTTTCCCTCATATACTGGAATGTCCATTTTTTCCCTGGCACCCATTCTTGCAACATCCCTAAGTAGGGGTTCATTTGCTGCATCCTCTACTGCAACTTCTTCTCCTTCATGTCTAGATTCATATTCACTTTCATATTCACTGACATCTCCAACACCAGTTGTGCGCCTCTTTGTTGTCTCTATGTCCTCGAGTCTGGCGTGTAGGTCACGTATCTCTCTTTCCATGGCTGGATTTGGCACCTGCCTACCCCTTCTTCTTGGAATTTCCCTCTCCTCTGGCTGATCGGGTGTTTGTCTATCTCTTCTTGTTGGTGGCATGGTAAATATTTCTTTTCCCTGCTACAGAAAGAAAAGAAAATTCTCCTAGGCTCTGATACCCTAAATGATGCAGACCCCCAACCCTCGGGTCAAGGTCCGCTATAGGATCATTCTAATCCCTGCCCTTGAGTCGGATTGAGTCTTCGATTCCTCTTCGGGGAATCCCACACACATAAAATGGTGCTTCTCCACAGGTCCTTTATGGATTGAGCCCATGTGATCAAACACAAAGCATCAATTCCAATCTCCCTTTGACCATACAATGTGGTCGTATTTCTCGCGATTTCAGAACTTCAGAGTTCACGACTTTGCAACTTCTCCTTCCAAGTCTCTTAACTCTTCGCCTTCTGAAACCCAAAATTTTGATGCGTCGAAACGCTTGTTGCATCCTCTCCCACGATAGTATCACGTTTCACAACTTCGGGAATCTCGGAAACAAAATCCCGAATCCTTGTCCTCTGAAATGCCATAACGTCGAGTTCCGACACGCTTCACCAATAGCTGGCCCCACACAAATATTTTCACCCCTTCGGGACTTTGCACTTTGCGATTTCACGAATCTCGCTACAATGCTTTTGGTTCTCCAACTCATGAAACCCCAAAATGCCGACTCACCGAAATGGTTGACGACGTCCTTCGCCGTACTTATATCACGTCTCGTGATTTCAGGGATCTCGGGACAAAAGTCTCGACCTCCTATCTTTTGAAACGCTGAAATGCTGAATTCTTAACTCGTTATTAATGATGGTCCCACAACGGAACCTCTTGCTCTGTCGGGACTTTTCACTTCGTGGTTTCACGAATCTTGATGCAAGGTTTTCGGTCCTTCAACTCGCGAATCCCCGAAGTGAGAATTCACAAGTGATCCAATGGCCCTTGTCAACTTGGATCCTACTGTCCGATTTCTACCGGACTTTCACTTAGAGAATATTTGTCATAACTTCCCTGCTCCTCTGTAAGATCGGACAGCTCTCGGGACTTCATAAATTCTCCACGAAGAATTCCGACCATCCAATTCCTTTTTGAAAACTCCTACGAAATGAAAAAGGTATTCCTTCACAGAACTTGTCCACCTGCAAAACAACTTTTCTACGCCTCCTTCCAACACTTCAAGGCACTACCCCTCATGAGCCTTTCTTCGACAACTTCGAAGACTCTATCTCTCCTGAGCTTGCTTGAAAATCCTCAAGTACTCTGGGGATAACTCCTGCGCACTCTCCTTGCGACACTTCTTCAAATACGCCCTAGTATTTGAACCTCTTCGACTCTGTGCACTCCCTGCAATAGAATTCTTTCAATGATTCCCTCAAGTTGTAGGCCCTGAGACTCTACTTGGCCTGCGCACACCTTGCATGGCTCCTGTGCTTAACTTGCACTTCTGCAAGAATGAGAACAATGTTATCCCTCCTGAGCTTTCAAAGATGAACTCTGACTTCTATCAACGCACACCTTGCAGACAATTTCACTGCACTCCTTGCAAGAAAAACTCTTTCTCAGACAGAGAAACAATTGAAACTCATTCCTTACTCTTCCTCTCTTCAAATTTCAAGCATTCAACAAGAAAATCATACATACATAGCATAAACAACAAATGGCATGACTGAAAGAGTAAAACAACACTAAGCATAACATTCAACATCCATACACAGAGAATATCACAACACCATAAGTCTGAATCAAAGCTTCATGTATTAATTCAGGACTTTTGTATATATGTGTTTTCAATTACAGTTCTCTGCTTCTTCTCCTCTCTGTGCTCTATGCTCAAAATTGACAATTGGTAATTCTTGCCAAATGATATAAGACGAGGGTGTCTATAATCGGTTTTCCCTCTACTCCTAAAACTATTCTAATCTGGAATTCAAGGCTACCTACTTACATTTATTATACGTAAATTCCTCTACCTACTTCAGATGACAGTGGATCACTCAAGGTCTGATTACAATCTACAAGTGTGTCTCCTCATAATTATTTCATTTAATATCTTCACATTGATTTCAAAACATTTCAAAACACTTTTACAACGTGCTGAAATGTGTTGTCACTTGTCCCAGCTATCTTCCACCTCCGCGTGCTTGCTACTTGTGATTCTCCTGCATCAATCCATTAGATGCCAACATAGTTTATAGCCTTCCTTTGTTTGTAAAAATAAGAAACTGGGTGGTATTTGTATCAAAATAGGCTGCTACAGGTGTTCTAGTAGTGCCTATTTTTTTACTGTGAATGCAATTGCATGAACTTATTGTAGCGACTTATCAGAAATGAGTTTTCCCTCTTTTTAAATCCTTTCTTCTCCCAGGTTGCAACTAACCATCACATAAATAAATGTGATACTTTTATAAATTAGAAACAAAAAGGTTTATCTCATAATCCATCCTCTATCATAGCTTTTTAGGGTTCTTAAACTGTCGAATTTCCATGAAGCATAGATGAAGCTACTTCAACTAATAAATCCAAGATATTTCTTCTGGTTTTCTCAGACTGAGATCTAGTTAGAATTTTTGAAAGCTTATCATCTTTACATCCCATCCTAGGATTTGAGCCCTCTGCATTCCTCTTACCTTGTTTTCTGGCAGAGGATTTGTTTGTGCCTGTAGGAGTCTTTTTATCCATGCTTGAACCTCCTTTTTCAGAATTACTCTTCTCAAGATTGACTATAGGGATTTTCTTCTTAGTAGGTGTCTTCTCCATAGGTTTTACAGGCTTATCATCAATAATGATGGTCTTCTCTATGAGAGCAGGGTTATATGTCGCTTTAGCCTTCATCCTAAACTTGTTTCGAGGCCTTGTGCTTAGTTTCCTCACCAAAATTTTGTACCTGGAGGTATCATCTTTAGAGGAACTCTATATGTGAGGAGTGACCTCTAAAATAGGTTCTTCAAGCTGTACAGAGTCTTCAATTTTTGTTGTTTTTCCACTAATATTCTACTAAAACCCTAGATTATGCTAACCTCTTAGCCCTTTTTGAGTAAGTTTTTTATGCAAAAGGGAAAGGGTGCTTACCTCCACATAATATGTGAGGGGACCTTGTCTCTACCTTCTAGTTGACTATAGCTTTTGTAGGTTTGATTGGAGCCTTTAAGAAAGTTGCTCATTTACCTCTTGAAAATATGTTATTTAAAAAACCATATTCGTGTAACCCTCTATACAACTGACGTGTAGAAAAGACAACCCATAGTCACATGTTATAGCTAACACATGGTACTTGTTAACTGTTTTGCATACACATGAGATCCACAGTACAATCCACAACCTCCATGATTCTCCATGGTACTTGAAACAATAATGACCAATGACATGTGGAAGTTCCTATAGCGCTCGGCCAAATTTGTCCCTTTTGCTTTCTTGGGATGAATAGACTTTGAAAAAGTATCCTACAAGTTATATAATCATGAAGAATGGATGTTTACATGACTTATGGCTCAAATGAAAGGATTTGAAGCCAAGTGATGTCACCAAGTAATCATTTAAACATGTGTAGGATTCCTTTTGTCTCTTTCTCACAAAACTAACACTATTTTAATTCTTTTTAAGATAAGTTATCAAACCTTTAACAAAATAATTATAAATATCTATAACTTATACTAACTTTGAAGTAACAAGTAGGAATGAATAAGGAATAAAACAATGTAGGACAAAGTAAGTGTTAACAATGGCTCCATGTTGTATGGAGTTTTCCATGTGAAACTCCAAGAACTTTGAGTAGACATGTGCCTTCTAAACCTTTGAGATTCAAACTATGCTTATTTGTAGACTATGTTGTTCCATCCTCTGCACTATGAACAAACTTTATTCAAAAACATATCAGACTCTAAACAAAAATAAAATAAAAAACATTTCTGAAATCTGAAAGAATAAAAGCAACATTGCTCCATTGGGCTATGGAGTCTTTATTTCCTAACTACCACACCACATTGATATGTACAATGAATTTTAGACCATTAATGTCCTTAGTAAAAGAATTTCTTCAGAAAATGCCCATTTATTGGGCCATCGAAAACCTCTTCAACTTATTCAAACTCTGGAAACACACTGCTAAAAACAAAATATATGGTTGCATATTGTAGTATTCCCATACTGTACAAACTGAAACAAACCAAATACTCAGAAAGAGATCTTATTCATCCTACATTACTCTACTCTAACCAACTCTCCAATTTTCTCAACTAAAAGAAAATTTTCATAGCATCCATGAAAGTAGCTTCACAACTGATAGAATCACATGTCTACAACTGATTAATGGATAACAACAGAGATATAACAGTAGCCATAAATTCTTTGGAAAACCATGCTCACCTTCAAATGCCAGTGATATAATGAAATCTGAAATCTTCAAAGAATTTAAAAAATAAGACTCCAACATTAGTGCTATTGGGTCTTCAAAACCAAGATCACAAACCTGTTGATCCGAATGAGATGACTGGCATTGCATGAATTCTCTTTTCCTAAGAAAAATGTGACCTCCTTGTTCCTTCAACAAAAACAACCCTTTCCCATGACAATCAAGAGCAACAAAATTTATTTGATCATGCAGTACAAATCCTTGATCTCCTCATCATTAGTAAACATTTGTTCAAGGGATGAGGATTTCCTCTCTTTGAGATAAAGGAACAACTCATGATGTTGAGCTAGTGTATAATATACCATGGCAGCATTTTTAGAAGGCTGGATTTCCAAAGGTATACTGTAATAAAAAAATGTGAAACCTCTTGTTGAATGTAGCAAGGGATTCTTCCTTCCCTCTTCTCATATTATTAATTTCGATCAAATATTAATCAACATATTTGTTTTCACCCCAATATCTCAGGAATACATGATGAAAATCAGTCCACGAACAAATAGAACAAGCCTTCAAATTTATAAACCATAGACAAGCATCCCCGACCAAGGATTTGGAAAATAACCTCAAAATAATATCCCCATGCATGATTTCGAAATTATCAACGAAATCCCCAAAAGCTTCCATGTGCTTTCTAGCTCTAATATGATGGTCTCCATTAAACACGGGAAGGTAATCAAAGAACATAGGAGGGTAATCATTTAGGATAAGAGGCATCTTGAGTGGTTTAAAAATTATTTGATTCTTAATTGAAGTTCAGAAGGTGGAACACAAAGGTCAACTGGATTATTGCAAGGTTCAACAAGGAACTCAAAAGGTGTATCAACTTTGTAATCCATAGGTTTACAATATGGGTCAACTTTAGTAGAAATTGAAACATAGACCTCAGCTTTATCAATAGGTTCACATGATCAGATTAAATCAAGTTCAATAGTGCATGAAGAGGAAAAATCTTCATTACTCAAAGGAGAATATGCATTTGTAGTCTTACAATCATCTGAATAAACAAAGCATAGGATGATCCTCTTTACATGCAAAGGGAAAGACATAAATGAGTTGATAAAGAAGAACAAAATTTCATGGAGAAAGCTAATGAACGAATTTCTACCTTTGATTGTTGATATACAAAATAATAACAGTTTTACAAAACTCTCTTGTGATCAAGGCAACTGCCTAGCATAAAATATTCTTAGCTTTATCTGTACTCCATTCAGATCATATCATTACACCATTCAGATCATATCATTACACCATTCTCTTTATCCATCCTATATATATTCAATCTTCGATGCTCCATTTGATCCTAACCTTTGACAACTCAGCAACAGGTGACTGATCTTTATTAATATACGCATCCCAATATAGTTTTTAGATCCACAAATGGTGCATAGCCTTACCAAATGATCCATTAGATGCCAACATAGTTTATATCCTTCCTATGTTTGTAAAAATAGGAAACTAGGTGGTATTTGTATCAAAATAGGCTGCTACAGGTGTTCCAGTAACATCTATGTTTTTATTGTGAATGTGATTGCAGGAACTTCCTATAGCGACTTATCAAAAATGAATTTTCTCGCTCTTTAAAGCCTTTGTTCTCCCAGGTTGCAACTAACCATCACAAAAAGAAATGTGATACTTTTACAAATGAGAAACAAAAAGGGTTATCCCATAATTCATCCTCTATCACAGCTTTTTAGGGTTCTTAAACTGTCGAATTTCCATGAAACATGGATGAAGCTGCTTCAACTAATAAATCCAGGCTATTTCTTCTAGTTTGCTTAGACTGAGATCTAGTTATCATTTTGGAAAGCTTATCATCTTTATATCCCATCCTAGGATTTGATCCCTTCGCATTCCTCTTACCCTATTTTCTGGGAGAGGCTTTGTTTGTGCATGTAGGAGTCTTTTTATCCATGCCTCAACCTCCTTTTTTAGAAGTACTTTTCTCAAGATATACTATAGGGATTTCATTCTTAGTAGGTGTCTTCTCTGTAGGTTTTACAGGGTTATCATCAATAATTATGGTCTTCTCTTTGAGAGTATGGTTATATGTCGCTTTAGCCTTAATCCTGAATTTGTTTCGAGGCCTTGTGCTTCATTTCCTCACCAAAATTATGTACTTGGAGGTATCATCTTCAAAGGAACTCAATATGTGAGGAGTGACCTCTGGAGTAGGTTCTTCAAGCTGTATAGTATCTTCACTTTATTTTGTTGTTTTTCCACTGATCTTCTACTAAAACCATAGATTTTGCTAACCTCTTATCCATTTTTGAGTAAGTTTTTTGTGCAAAAGGGAAAGGGTGATTACCTCCACCTAATATGTGAGGGGACATTGTCTGTGTCATCTAGATGATTGTAGCTTTTGTAGGTTTGATTGGATCCTTTAAGCAAGTTGCTCGTTTACCTCTTGAAAATATGTTATTTAAAAAACCATATTCGTGTAACCCTTTGTACAACTGACATGTAGAAAAGACCACTCATATTTGCATGCTATAGCTGACACATGGTACTTGTTAACTGTTTTGCATCCACATGAGATCTGCAATACAATCCACAACCTCCAAGATTCTCCATGGTACTTGAAACAATCATGACCAATGACATGTGGAAGTTCCTGTAGCGCTTGGTCATAATTGTCCCTTTTTCTTTCTTGGGATGAATACACTTTGAAAAGGTAGCTTACAAGTTAGATAATCATGAACAATGGATGTTGATATGAATTATGGCTAAAATGAAAGGATTTGAAGCCAAGGGATGTCAACAAGTAATCATTTAAACATGTGTAGGATTCCTTTTGTATCTTTCTCACAAAACTAACACTATTTTAATCCTTTTTAAGTTAAGCTATCAAACCTTTAACAAAATAATGTTAAAGATATATAACTTATACTAACTTTTAAGTAACAAGTAGGAATGAATAAGGAATAAAACAATGTAGGACAAAGTAGGTGTTAACAATGGCTCCATGGGGGATTGAGTTTTCCCTATGAAACTCCAAGAACTTTGAGTATACCTGTGCCTTCTAATCCTTTGAGCTTCATACCGTGCTTATTTGCAAATTATGTTGTTTCAGCTTCTGAGCTCTGAAAAAACTTTATTCAAAAGCATATTAGACTATAAACAAAAATAAAAATAAAAACCATTTCTGAAATCTGAAAGAATAAAATCAGCATTTATCCATTGGGATATGGAGTCATTATTGCCTAACTACCACACCACACTAATATGTACAATGAATTTCAGGCCACCAACAGATTTAGTAAATAATTTCTTCATAAAACACCCATTTACTGGGCAACCGAAAAACTCTTCAACTTATTCAAATTCTGAAAACGCACTGCTGAAAAAATATATATATGGTTGCATATTGTAGTTTGCCCATATTGTACAAACTAAAACAAACTAGATGCTCAGAAAGAGAGCTTATTCATCCTACATTACTCTAGTCTAACCATCTCTCTAATTTTCTCAACTAAAATAAAATTTCCATAGCATCCATGAAAGTAGCTTCACAACTGATAGAATCACATGTCTACAATTGATTAATGGATAACAGCAGAGATATAACAGTAGCCATAAATTCTTTGGAAAACCATACTCACCTTGAAATTCCAGTGATATGATGAAATCTGAAATCTTCATAGAATTTAAAAAATAAGACTCCGGCATTAGTGCTACTGGATCTTCAAAACCAAGATCACAAACCTGTTGATCTGGATGAGATGACTGCCACTGCATGAATTCTGTTTTGCTGAGAAAAAAGTGACCTCCTTGTTCCTTCAAAAACAACAACCCTTTCCAATGACAATCAAGAGCAACAAAATTTATTTGATCATGTAGTAAAAATCCCTGACCAAAACTTTAAAACATATAATCTTGGAGATCATCATAAACAAACAAAGATTGTTGATTTCCAATATGAACAATCAGGCACTTTGGAGCAACAGTTGTTTCCTCAACAAAATAATCATGTGACATGTCAATACTATGTTTAAAAGGGATACTACTATGATCAGTTGAAAACATTCCACAAAGAAATTTATCCTTTGAAAAATTACCTTGATGATCATCCTTATAAACACAATTAGATCTTGGCTCATAACTAGAAAAATATTTAACTGTATTTGTAAATTCACCTTGCTTGTATAAGTTATGAGCATATAAATTTGCATTCTCGTTAGTAGAAAAATCATATTTATCAATTTCAAGACCTAAGAAAGAATTGAAATCCGAAAATGATGCAGAAAGTTGTCCCAAATCTAGATTTTGTTGATAAACATCCGCTTGTCCATATCCTTCTTCCAGTTGATCCGCATACAAATCTTATTTGTGTTGCTCATAAGCTTTACTTTGTTCAAAACTTTCATCCCAAAACTACTTTGGAAGCCTCCCACAGGCTCAAAAATTCTCCTCGATATCCTTAGCATTAGTAAACATGTGTTCAATGGATGAGGATTCCTCTCTTTGAGATAAAGGCATATCAACTTTGTAATCCATAGGTTTACAATATGAGTCAACTTTAGTAGAAATTGAAACATGGACCTCAGCTTTATCAATAGGTGCACATGATGGGATTAAACCAAGGTCAATAGTGCATGAAGAGGACAAATCTTCATTACTCAGGGAATAATATGCATTTCTAGGTGTACAATCATCTGAATTAACAAAGCATAGGATGATCCTCTTTACGTGCAAAGGGAAAGACATGAACAAGATGATAAAGAGGAACAAAAGTTCATGGAGAAAGTTAATGAGTTGATACCTTGTTTTTCCCTTCTGTGCTTTCATTTTTGTGTCAATAGGATTCTTCCTCCAGTGGAGTCTTAGATTGTGGAGTCGCCAGGTGAATGATATGCAATCTAATATATGTTCACTTCATGTTCACCATCAAGAAGAGAATAGGAGTGATGTCGTTCTCCTAGGGAAGATTACTTTGTTCTTTCCCTTCCTCGACAATGGCGCTAAAAGATGTTAGTGCTAGAAGTTGTCACTAGACTGTGTTAGGAACAATCCTAGCACATCTTATTTAAAAATTTTAAAAGCAAAAGAATTTTAAAGAGGTGGGAGGATCACACTCTTAAGATTAAAAGGGACTTAAAGGATAAGCTCTCAAGGCCTCTTCTCTATGTGCAGTAAATCAAGTAAATAAAACCATTAGTTGAGTCAAGTGAGAGTAGGGTATATGTTGGAGAAGAATGTATGCAACAAGACTAATAACCATAAAAGAGCAATTTGTTCTTTAATGTAATTAACCAGTAGAAGAATAAATCTTAAACCCAAAAATCCTTCCTGAACCAGACTTAAAGGATCTTAAACACACATGTGGTGAAGATTGAACTATAGAAATAGGTAAATCTTCTCAGCACATACATACAACCATATAATCATATAACAATAATAATGTGTTCAATATGGAGAATTAGAAATTATAAACAAAAGAGAATGATACACACCAACTAATGACTTCATTAACCACTAAAATATTTACACAGATAAGGTCGATCCAAACAGTTGTATAAGATAAAGTATTTTAGGGAAACAAGGATACAACCCTTTATTATTCTACATCATTTCATATAAAGTGTTTTGAATTAGTTACATGTACTTAAGGTTGATCATGATTATCAGGGACAACTCAAAACTAATCCCTACAAAAACTCAAAACGAATTTCTACCTTTGACTATTGATATACAAAATAATAACACTTTTACAAAAATCTCTTGTGATCAAGGCAACAACCTAGCATAAAATATTCTTAGCATGATTTGTACTCCATTCGAATGATAGCACTGCCCCATTCTCTTTATCCATCCTAGATATATTCAATCTTCGATGCTCCATTTGATCCTAACCTTTGACAACTCAGCAACAGGTGACTGATATTTATTAATATATCCATCCCAATATAGTTTTTAGTTCCACAAATGGTGCATAGCCTTACCAATTGATCCATTAGATGCCAACATAGTTTATAGCCTTCCTCTATTTTTAAAAATAGGAAATTGGTTGGTATTTGTATCAAAATAGGCTGCTAGAGGTGTTTTGGTAGTGCCTCTATTTTTACTGTGAATGTGATTGCAGGACTTTCCTGTAGCGAGTTATCAAAAATGAATTTGCTCGCTTTTTAAAGAATTTCTTCTCCCAGGTTGCAATTGACCATCACAAAAAGAAATGTGATACTTTTATAAATGAGAAACAAAAAGGGTTATCTCATAATCCATCCTCTATCACATCTTTTTAGGGTTATTAAACTGTCGAATTTCCATGAAGCACAGATGAAGGTGCTTCAGCTAACGGCTCATTTACCTCTTAAAATATGTTATTTGAAAAACCATATTCTTGTAACCCTCTATACAACTGGCATATATAAAAGACCACCCATATTCGCATCCTATAGCTGAAACATGGTATTTGTTAACTATTTTGCATACACATGAGATCTGCAGTACAATCCACAACCTCCACGATTCTCCACGGTACTTGAAACAATCGCGACCAATGACATGTGGAAGTTCCTGTAGCGCTCAGCCAGATTTGTCCCTTTTGCTTTCTTGGGATGAATAGACTTTGAAAAGGTAGCCTACAAGTTAGATAATAATAAAGAATGGATTTTTACATGACTTATGGATCAAATGAAAGGATTTGAAGCCAAGTGATGTCACCAAGTAATCATTTAAACCAAATGAAAGGATTTGAAGCCAAGTGATGTCACCAAGTAATCATTTAAACGTGTGTAGGGTTCCTTTTGTCTCTATCTCACAAAACTAACACTATTTTAATCCTTTTTAAGATAAGCTATTAAACCATTAAAAAAATAATGCTAAATATCTATAACTTATACTAACTTTGAAGTAACAAATAGGAATGAAGAAATAAAACAATGTAGGACAAAGTAGGTGTTAACATCGGGAATATGAACAAAGCATCCCTCAAATACAACTACCCCCTACCTAAGATGGATTAAAAGTTTTATAAGGTGGTAGCATATAACAAGATCTCCATGATGGTTGTTTTCTCAGTATACAATCAAGTCATGATGGATCTAGAAGATGTGATAAATACAACATTCACAACTATGTGGGTTACTTTTTCCTCCTTAAGAATACCTTTTAGAATGATGAATGTAGAAGGGGCCACTTTACAAAGGGTTGTGGACTACACCTTTGCTTATATCAAGCACCTTTTTATTGTAATTTACCTATATGATATGACTGTTTTATCATGATCTAGATTGTATAGAGAATGAAATGAACACACACAGGAATATAGCTGAGAGCAAATTAATATAGTAAAAAAACAAATTCTATTAATGAATAAAATAGCGAAATATTGTAGAGCACAAATTGGCTAGAATAGAAAGAAAGATAGAGATGTCAACTACACTCATTCGTAAAATACAATACAAGAGGCCAAAAGGATGGCCTTTAAACATAAAGAAAGAACCCTAAAGGTACAAAACCATAACCTAGGAGGTGAAGCACCAAAAGATGTTTTTGAAATGCCAAAAGGTATTTTGGGGCGTTAGTTTCTACATCAATTTTCTCGGAGCATAAATTTCATGTAAAATCTATATTTGGTGCACATAGTAGCTCGCTAGAAATATCTAACCAAGGAATATAGTAAAACAACGTAGCTCGCTAGAAATATCTAACCAAGGAATATAGTAAAACAACATGGCCTATAATTCCCAAAGGCAAAACAAGGACATTGTCCTTTCTCAAAAAACATCATTTAGGGCCTCGAAATGGCCCTAGAAGTTTAGGACCCAAAAAATTATAACAAAATTTCCAAGATGGAGAACCATGTTGAATTAGTAGAAGAGGTGAGTGAGCACCGAAATCCACCTAGACCAGTCCTCCTCCCTTAGGAAGCAATGTCCCCATTGCATCAAGTTATTGCAGTAGATGGGGAAACTTTTTCTGAATCTTAATCTTGGTGAGCCATTTGCCTTGTTGAAGAAGTTGTCCTGCTTTGAAAACACGGTAGAGTTGAATGTTTTGTTGGCAATTTCCCTTCATATTATTGTCCATGATTCGATCCATTGTATCTTTCACAAGGTATTCAAGATTGAATTATGTAGGATCCAATTGCTCTACCACCTCTGAGGTGTCCAACAGAGTTGGTAAATATGGTTGAAGTAACTCCACATTAAATATTGGGTGCAAGCCAAGGAAAGGAGGAATACTCAACTCAAAATCATTTTCACCCACAGCCTTTGTGATGGTGTAAGGCCCCTATCAGAGTGTGATGAACTTCCTATGGGGGCATGTGATGCGCTCTTTCTGGAAATGTAACCAGATCTTATCACCAACTTGAAACTTGTGTGGAACTCGTTGTTGGTCATGTCGCTACTTGTACTTGGCATCGACCTTGTGCAATATATCATGAACTTGTCATTGGAGGTGTTGGATCCATTCAACAAATTTGGCTTCTCTATTTTCCTCGGTCTAAGTGTGGGAGGACTATGTTAGTGAATATGGAATGGGAAGAGCTACATTAATGAGGGACAATGGTTGTGGCCAATATATATGTGGAAGGATTTGTTATAACTATGTTGAAAATATGGAAAACTTCCTTCCTATGTACGTGGATGATTGGACTCGTACATGCACATGATATGCACAATCATCATATTGACCAATTTTGTTTTCTCATGTGCTTAGTAGTGAAAGGAAATCGATTCGATAAATTTGGTGTCCATCATAGACCATAGGTTGGACTAGAAGGTGTCAAGGAACTTATTGTCCCTATTTGAAATTATGGTCAATGGTAGCCCAAAATGAACCCTAACATGCTCAAAGAATATCCTATCATTCGCCTCAATTACAATACTCTTTTTACATGGTGCCAAAATGGCCATCTTAGAGAACCAATCTACGACCACAAAGACACAATCATGACCATGTTTGGTGGAGGGAAAACCTAACATGTAATCCATGGAGACTTACTCCCAAGGCTTATCTAGGGTAGGGAGAGGAGTATACAACCCTTGAGCTCTGACCATTCTACCTGTTTAGGGACGGGACTCTGTTGACTTGTCATCATGTAGGGAGTATATCATTAACATGTACCAAATTAGATTGTTATGTATGTGATGGAAGGTTGGGGATGCATGTCATGTATATATGATACAAATATGCATGTAAGCATGAGCATGGTACTACTATGATTGAGACTTCATAGAAAACTATATTTTTTGGAGCCACTGGCATTGAGATTCCTAGAAATATTGCACTGGAGCCCTGGGGGGGTGGGAATTTCCCTAGGTACTATAGGGCAGAGAAGCAGATTTCATCCTTGGGGTGGTACAGGCTAGAGAAGAGAGTTGTGTGGTGGAAAAGGTTGTAAGAGTATGTGTGTCATCATTTTTTGGGTATTGTACTATGTGATGGATTTTGGTTAGCCACATGAGTCATTTCTCCTTGTGGAATCATATCTCATCTTGAGGGTGGCCTGATATTCAATGAAATGGAGCTGCAGAGCTTATGGTTGGGAGGAACGTCCTTCGTACGCAGCCAATTGGTGATATTTCTTCATAATAGAAGTGTTATGGTTTCTATGTTATTTTCTTAGTTAGTTATTTGTATCTTACAGATAAAGATGTTGTGATTGTGAGTGAATTACATGTTTTTATAATTTTGTATTGTTTACCTGTGCATTGCATGAGTTGCTACACACGGGAATTGTACATGCACCGAGAAAAAAGAGAGAAGATTGTTCTGATACCATTGATATGAATTTTATAGAGAATGAAATGAACACACACAGGAATATAGCAGAGAGCATGGTAATATAGTCAAAACCCAACTTCTACTAATGAATAAAATAGTGGAATATTGTAGAGCATAAACTAACTAGAATGGTGGTAGCTTATCTCTAAAGAGAGAGAGAGATGTCGATTACACTCTTTCAAAAAATATAATACAAGAGACCAAAAGGATGGCCTTATAACATAAAGAAATAAACCTAAAGGTCCAAAACCCTAACCTATAAGGCAAAGCACCAAAAAAAAAATTTGAAATACCAAAAGGTATTTTTTGGCATTAGTTTCTACATCAATTTTTCGAGAGCATAAGTTTCGCATACAATCTTTGTTTGGCACACATAGTAGCTCATTGGAATGATCTAACTGAGGACTATAATAAAAAAACATGGCCTATCTTTTCCATATATAAAACTTGGCCCTTGTCCCTTCTCAAAGAACATTTTTTAGGGCCTCAAAATGGCCCCAGAAGTTTAGGACCCAAAAAATTATAACAAAACTAGCAAGATGGAGAACCATGTTGAGTCAATGGAAGAGGTGGGTGACCACCTTATAAAGATGGATATTGGTGGCCACCTGCCTATTCCACTTGGACCCCCACAATTGTTTCTTTCAGTTTTTCAGTTTCCTTAATTGTAGAACAATTTATTATTTTTGGCAGTTTTTCGGGAATCAAACATGTAGTGAAAATGAGTTTGTTCCAAAATCATTATATAATATTAAAATTTGTAGTCCTTGGATAGATATTTCTAACGATGTATCATGTGCATCAAACGGAAATAGTATGCCAAAGTTACAACCCTAGGAAATTGATGTACCAATTTACCTCGACGGGGCCCATATTCTGGTGTTTCATCTCCTAGGGTTAG
>CBVK0103352907.1:0-10134 GCA_900067695.1 Picea abies | reverse complement strand
TGTTGATACTCAATATAATCAAAATGTCTTTCCAAGAGGTGAATTCTTAACTATACTCATAACAATGTTCGACTTCAGATGGAATAAATGTTACTCAATTGCAACACTACTAACTATGTATAAAGTCGTACAATAAGATGACATATGCCAAATGAAATGGCATTAGTTAATAACTTGATAACTGCATTGTATTTCACGATATTATTAGTTGCACAACCAAGGCAAACACCGCGTAGACTGATCAACTCATATGTAGGTGCATATATTGCCCATGCAACATACACTAGGTTTTGAGTACTATGACTAGCACCATCAACAAAGCTGATATAGGGTAGTTAAGACACCGATATCTGGAAACCAAGCACAATGCAAGGTAAGCATCTAAAAGGCGGAACAAAAATGAAAAAAACACACTAGAGCATGATACACTAAAAATACAAATAACTCATGCAAAAATAGTTTAAACATAGTAATTCTTCAAGTAAATCCCATTTTTGGGTTCACTCAAGGGAATTCCATCATAATCTACCAGCTCATACACCCCTTTCTCCAACACTCATTTCATGATATAAGGACCATGCCACATGGGCTCGAATTTACCATCCCCTAATAAGTCACGATCTTGTTCATAAAGGAGAACCAAATCACCCTCAGAAAAAACATGTGGTTTGACATGTTTGTCATATTGAGATTTGACACGCTTATTCTAAGTTTAAATGACTAAGGCAACATCACAATGAGTCTCGTCTAATTGCATCAAATACAAGAGATGTTCCTCTTCAACTGAGGTGTTAGGGAGAAGTTTGACAACTAGTTTCAAATATGGGATTTCACATTCAATCGACGAAATAACTTTGATATCATATACTAATTGGAAAGGTGTAAACCTTGTGGCATGTTTAACGGATGTCTGATAGGCCCATAATGTCAAGAAGAGCATCATGTTCCAGCTTGACTTGTGAATTCCTACCATCCGTCGAAGCATAGTAGTGAGAAATTTGTTAATTACTTCAACCTGGCCATTGGCCTGTGGATAGTAAGGTGTTGAGTTTTCATGTCCAAGACCCAACTTCTCGGTAAGTTCAAACATCATGAAATTGAAAAAATGACTACCATGGTCAATGACGATGTCTTGAGGGACACCAAATCTAGTAACGATATGATTGAATATGAACAATGCTGCAGTTTTCCCGGTATTATCAAATGTAGGCATCGTCGCGACCCATTTAGTGAAATAATCCACGACTATGATAATGTATACATGCCCCCCTGCCGAGTGATGGTTACATGTCATGAAGTCAATTCCCCATTTAGTGAATGGACCAACGGAAACTACAGGGTAAAGAGTAGCAGGATGAGATCAGATCCTATTGTTATATGTTTGACAAGTGTGGAATTTTTGGACGACAATAATGAAATCCTTAAATAATGAAGGCCAGAAGTAACCAACTCGTAAGATATTTTGGGCAGTGGAATACCCAGACACATGAACATGACATGCTCTGGAATGACAGTCATTCAAATCTTTCTCAGCTTCATCATAGGTTAGACATCGTCGAAATATGGAATCAATACCACGACGGTAAAGGGTATCACCAAGGATAATGTATTGATAGGCTTGATATTGAATATGACGAAGATCCACACTAGAAAGATCGAGCTGGAAATTTTGGGTTTGGAGATAAATGATAATGTCTCCATACCATATGTTGTCATAACTAATCGGAAAGAGAGACTTGTCAGGGAAGGAATCCTCTACCACAATTTATTTCTCAGTAGAGGGAAGGTCACATATCAACTCGACAAAAACCAAATATTTCTTTGATTTGGCTCACTAGAACTCCAAATCAAACTCCTGGAGAATCACTATCCATTTGGAGTATTTCCCCACTAGCAATTTTTGAGTAAGTATGTGTTGCATAGGGTTGCAATCAGAAATGACTATGGTTTTGCGTAATAATATATAATGATGAAAATGTTGAACAACTTGAATAGCTACCAAGGCCAGTTTCTCCACATGCAAATATTTGGTTTCAGTGGTCGTGAGACTTCGACTCAAATATTAGATAACATGTTCATCATGTGAATCATCCTATTGGAATAGAACCATAACTATGGTAGAGTCCGAAGAAACTAAGTATAAGAAATAATCTGGACTATAATTGGGAGGAAACAAGAGTGGTGTATGGGTTAAGGAAAGTTTCAAAGCTTCAAAATCTTTGTTAGCAGTGTCATCTCATAGAAAATTGTCACCCGTCTTAATAAGTCAAATAAAACCTTTCGTTAATTCAACATAATTGGGGATGAATCGACGTAAAAAAATTTCCTTCCCTTGCAAACTTTGTTGGCGTAAGGTAGAAGGAGGAGGCAGATTGAGAATATCTTCAACCTTAAGAGGTTCCACTCTAATCCCATGCGTAGAAACAATAAAACCAAGAAGTCATCTGGACTCCACACAAAAAACAAATTTATGTGGATTCAATCATATGTGATAATAGTGACAGCGTAGGAAAATGGCCCGTAAATGTACCGGGTGATCTTGACGATGCATGGAATGCAACAGTAAATCATCTAGGTAAGGTTGTACAATGTGCTTAATATCATGAAAATCATAAGACATAGTGCGTTGAAAAGTCACACTAGCATTCTTAAGACGAAAAGGTAGTTTCCAGTATGCAAAGGTTCCCCAAGGGAAAATAAAATAAGTCGTATGTTGATCCGCAGGTAAAATATTGATTTTATTATAGCCACAGAAACCATCCATTAAAGAGAAGATTTCACTTCTGGCACAATCGTCAATGATCTGATCAACGAAAGGGGTTGGATAATTATCTTTGGGACAAGACTTGTTGATATCCCTATGTAAGGTTTTACAATGTGCTTAATATCATGAAAAGCATAAGACATAGCACATTGAAAAGTCGCACCAGCATTCTTGAGAGAAAAAGGTAATTTCCGGTATGTGAAGGTTCCCCAAGGGAAGATAAAACTAGTCTTATGTTGGTCCACATGTAAAATATTGATTTGATTATAGTCGTAGAAACCATCCATTAAAGAGAAGATTTCACTCCCGGCACAGTCGTCAATGATATGGTCAATGAAAAGGGTTCGATAATTGTCTTTGGGACAAGCCTTGTTGATATCCCTATAATATACACAAACACAGATCGTGCCTTGTTTATTCATAACCGGAACAATATTAGACACCCAATCATTCAACGCCACGGGATAGACAAAACCGGATTTAAGAAGTTTTTCAACTTTGATTTTAATAGCAGCAGGTTTGCATGGATGTATTGGGCGAAGTCTTTGTCAAACAGGTTTATCATCTGGGTAAGTCTTAATCTCATGTATAACAATATCTGGATCAATTCTTGACATCTCTTTGTAACTCCATGCAAAAATGTCACATAATTCTTGGAAAAGAGCTGTATAAATTTGGACATCATAGGCAGAACATGCGGCACCAATGTGAACATTTTCCATGAATCCAGATTTAATCAAAATATCTAAAGGGGTGGTGGGTGAGATGTTACCAAAGTTCCCTTCATAAAAAACATTATGTATTGGTTCAGGAGCAGGGGACATAGTAACGACATGTTGGCACAAGGGAAGACCCAGGGTTCAATGCTACAATAGCGCACCAACAAAACCCTAACTATCGGCCCTTTCGGAAACACCTGCGAAGCATATGAAGTCTCACTCGAGATAGAGGCAAGGGTGGTTGTAGGACTCAAGTGTCTGCAACCTTAGCTGGGACACAGATCTATGATTATAATACTTAATAGATCACTTAGCACCATCAGTTCATCATTATTTAACCAATATCTACTTTGTAGAGGAAACAGAGCATTGCAACATTCACCCTGATCTAATGTATTTAAGAACTTATCATAAAGAAATAGATTAGATCTAGCATATTCGAGCACTAAGCAAGTTCACATAGGTCATATATATCATCTAGGTTCATCATAAGCACAAAGAACAAACAGATCTATCTATCTATATCAAATCACTTAGCAAGTAAATACATAAACACATCATAACATCACACAGAGAAGAATAACACAATATTTACATGGTTCACCCCCACCCTAGGGCTATGTCCACCCACTCCTATTCTTTATTAGCTTCAATCATTCATATACATGTATAGAGCCACAAAATACCTACTCTACATAGGAAAGTAGATCTGTGTGCACCTCTCTAGATCCTCCTTCCTCGAGCTAGGTCTAGCACAAAGCCTTTCACAGTTTGTTACAACCACTTGCACTTAGCTCTATAGGTTTCTCACAATATGCATAGAGCATATACAAACCATACTTTCACTTACCACTTAGCTTATCAGCCCCGCTACTTATGTCACCTATCTACTTATTTATACTTTACAAAATAGGACTAAACATGGGTAAACCCATGGGCCGACATCCCATACCCGTTACATAATCCCAAATCCCAAAAAGGACCCAAAAAGGGGCCAAGATCCCGCAATCCCTGCTTCATCTTTGAGAGGTTGTCGAAGTCCCAAAATAGGTCAAATTGACCAAGGATCTCCCAAAACTTGGTCAAGGGACAATAGGCCCCCAACACTCACCTATGACTGATCTCGAGTCACTTTGTTCTGACTAGTTCTGCTTCAAACACCTCAATCTTAACTCGAGTTGCTTCAACCTGTTGTTGTGCTATGACCTCCTATTCAACAAACTCTTGAATGAATTCATTGTTGATAGGTCCCTCTAGACATTGTTCAAATGTAGTGACAACCTGCTCTAGCTCTGCTCCTTGGCCTTCTACCTCTGTAAACAATTGGTAATATTTTTCTTGTATAGGTTGGATTTTCTAAGTTACCTCCATAACTCTACTCTAGATAGTGTGGATCTATTGTTGGGCAGTCTACTGCTCTTGGGATCGCTTCATTCTTTCCACAACTAATAGGGGCTTCAACTGCCCCTGTATATTTTTGGCTTGATACTTCACCTCTTGGAGCTGCGACTCCTGTGCCTTCGGTTCCAGGTTCTCCATGAGTTGTTCATAGGTCTGGGCACTGTGATCGGTGAGTTGCTTACATTCTAGGGTAAGAGTCTTTATCCTTTCAACTATGCTCTGGGTAGTTGCTTCTCTTTGGTCTCTTACATCTTGTGGGGTCTCAGGTATAGTGCGTAGCTCCAAATCTGCTATGCATTGTTGTAGTTGATGGATGGCTTCTACAAATTGGTTCACCTGCTGTGTAACTCAATCTTCTGCCTTGATTTCTAATACTATCATAGAGTGAAGTGCTATGTTGACCGCTTCTTTTACTTTGAGTTTCTCTGCAAGCAACTATTCATTTTCTTGTTGTAGTTGTTCTTTTTCTTCATCAAACTTCGCTTGGAGAGAAATCTTTTCCTATTCTGCAACACCATGTTTCTCTACAAGTAATCCTTGTACTTGTGTCAAAGACTAGGTGGCTTGCTTTGTTTCTTCCTGTGCTCATCGAAGGAGAGCTTCGACTGTATCGGCTAGGCAGTGGAGTAGAGATGGCTCATCTCCCAATTCTGGTTCTCTCAGCGCAGTGAAAATTGTGCGGTTGGACTTTAGGGCCTGTTGTACCCCTCAGAGTTCAGTCTCAATTTGATCATACATCTCCTCTTAATTTTCTTCTTGTTTCTCTTCTATTTCTAGCAAACCATCTTGCACGGGTGCTATGAGGAAGTCAAAGTCATTGAAGGTGAGGACAGTATGCATCTTGGTCATGGTGGCCTTCGATTTCTTTCAGGAGGAAGGTTTCAAAGGAAAACCTTTCCTCTTCTTCAAGGGATCAACCTTGTTTCCTCACTTCTGTTCAAATTATTTGTCATCTAACTCTTCGCCATCACCTCCTTTCTCTAGTGATATGGAAGAAATATTCTTAGATACATTGTTTAATCCATGGACCTCTTCAGTCTTCTTTGTCCTGCTAGGTCCGAGTGTATCTTGCACTGTTTCTGGGATGTTGATGTCAGATATCTCCGTAGGGTCTACTGGAATAAGGAGGTCCACCGACCAGTCCTTAGTGATCTCCTCCAAGTCCTCCTGCATCATCTTATAGTAGGATTGAAGTTGTTACTTGTGTTCGTCGGCGCACGCTGTGATGTAAATAAAATGTCGATCTATGTTGAACTTCATCAAAGGCCTGAACCAATGTAGAGTGTTCAGAGTCATGCGAGGTTTGGACTATATGGCTATCTTTAGCTGATTGTAGTAGGTATGAAAAACAACATTTGACTGCCACTGTTTATTCATATCGCTTGAATACCACAATATACTGAACTTTTCGGCCAATATTTAAAATGGATCGATGTTCGGGAAGGTTGCACCTTCCAACATCTCCTAGGCAATAAAATTTATAATGATCAAGAGCCAGCTGAAATGAAATTCATATCCTTGATCATGTGTCATAAGACTCAGGGATTTCACCAACAGTGGTTGATATCATGTTAATCGAAGCGGAAAAATGAGTAGGAATATTGGATGGTCAAATGGGGAACATACCCATTAACGATAAATCCTTTATAAGACCCACACCGACATTCTTATAACCGGGAGATGTTTTCGCAATGAAAGGTACGTTACTAGTACATGAATCAGAATTAAAAAAGGTGAGTTGATCGACAGTAACAACTTTTCCTTGGTGAGGGAAACGTATCACACAGAAAAGAGTAGAAACAACTGCACGCATGGAATCGATCCAACTACAACCAAGTAGAAGGTTGTAATTGAGTGGTGCATCAAAGACCTCTACCTCAACAATAACTGCTTTTCCTTATAACGTAATAGATAACGAAGGAATAGCACCATAAGGTTTAAAACCTATATCATTAAAATATTTTAGAGTATTGTGTGACTCGGTAAGGGCAAGAGAGCCAATGTATTTCCAACAAGTGATGGACATGACGCAAGTCAAGGCTCCTTCATCAATAATGGTTTGACAAATATTCTTCTTTTCCACAATAACTTGTATTTGAAACGCTAATTGAGGAGGAATCCTTGGAATATGATCTTCCAAGTCATTTGAAACGCTAATTGAGGAGGAATCCTTGGAATATGATCTTCCAAGTCAAATATTATCAAGTTTGTATCGGTAGTATCAATTCCACCAATATTATTTAATAGTGTTGTTGGCATAGGGGTAGACCCAGGGTTCAACTCCAAGAGCACATCAACAAGCCCTAGCTACTAGCCCTTTCAGAAACACCTGCGAAGCAGATGTAGTCTCACCCGAAGTAGCTATGAGGGGGTTGCAAGACAAAGATGTCTACAACCAAGGGAATATCAAGAGGGTCTCACAACAACATCATAATCATCATATAACAATTTCCCTCTTAGATCTACTCTAACATAGCTATGCAATAACATAATAACAATGACAGAGACCAAGACATCAATCATACACGCATAACACCAGACATACGTGGTTCACCCTCTCTCTAGGGATACGACCACAGAACTGTGCTTGAGATTTATTAAGATAAAGCATACAGTTCTAATCTTCACTCTCAGCTAGCAGATCTTTTGTCTTCTTCCTCTGTTTCTCTCCCCTTCCTGGACACCTAGTTGCAAGACTTGACCTTCGTACACAACTGAAGATCTTACAATGCTAGAAAAAATCTCTCTCTCTGCAGTCTCTCTTACAATATAATGTTCTCTCACAATAACAATAGAACTAGATCAACAACAATATCGTACCAACCCAACCTAGGTCCTTTAGACCTCTATTTATACATTATAATAGTTCATCGACAGTCATAGGTCAGAACCTAAGTGTCCACAACCCTAGATACCAAAACCCTAGGTCAACTTGACCCACTTTCCCCGGGCTTCGCCAACCTTCCTTTCCTTTCTTCTTGCATGGTGCTAATGGTGGATTTTCCCACTTGTTGAGTTGTCCTCGATCCATCTTTCATCCTTGATCCTCTCGTCCAACGACTTTCTTTTATGTACTTCGCTCCATCTTTTCTTCTCTTTGCACACTTCGCCCCAGTAATAGTTATTGTGTCTTCCACGAAGTGTGCATTCCACCTTTTCTTCCTTGATATCTGCTTCCTTCCATAACCAAGGACCAATAGGCCCCTAACGCTCACTTGTGACTCATCTTGAGGCACTTCAAATCTGATCCTTCTGTTCTAATTTGACTTGTATACTGCGTAGTGCAACCTTTGCTTTTTGCTCCATGCCTCCCTTCCTTCTACAGACTGTCTTTTCTGTGTCTGGTACCCAGTTTCAACTGCACCTCGTACTTGGACTCTTTTCTTTATGCTTCTTACCGATAGCTGCGAGGCAGCTGGTTTTCATAATACAACTTCATCCGACTCCCATTCACTAATCCTTCCTTCCATTCTCCATTCAATGTCTTCAATTGTGCAGCTCCTCCTTCTGTAACATAAGCAATCTCATATGGCCCAAACAAATGCATTCTGAACTTCCCAGGATGTTTTATGAACTTACTGTCATACACCAGTACTAATTCACCTTGCTTGAATTCCTTCTTCTTGATGTGCCTATTATGATAGGCCTTTTCTCTTCCCTTCTGAACTTGCTGGTGGAATCCTGCAATAAATCTGTCTTCTTCCAGTTCAACCAACTGTGCAAGCCTCTCTTGAATAGTGTCGGTATCATCCATACTTGTAAAGGAAATGATTCTTAAGCTTGGCACTAAGTATTCCATTGGGACAACAACTTCTGCATTATTAGTTTCTTGCAAGTGGTCCTATAGGCCCATAGTACTGTTGGTACTCTTAAATCCCAATCATCCATGTTCGAACAACAAATTTTCAACAACGTTGTCTCCAATATTTTGTTGAAGGCTTTAACTATCCCATTTTCCTGTGGATGGTAAGGTGTTCTCTTCTGATGGTGGACTACAAATTCCTCAGTCAATGCTTTAACTGTCTTATTGATGAAATTTGTTCCTTGATCGCTCATAAGGATCTTTGGGCATCCAAACCTGGTTATGAATAAGGATCTTTGGGCATCCAAACCTGGTTATGATATCATCAAATATAAAGCGCGCGATTGTAGTTGCACTACAGTCCTTAACTGCTCTGGCTTCGGCCCATCTAGTCAAGTATTTTGTTTCATTAATAATGTACCTTTCTCATGTGCGCTTCCCTGGTGGGTTTATAGGTCCCACGAAGTCAATGACCCATTTTTCAAACGCTTGTAGGGTCATTTGCAGTACTAATGGAATTTCATCTCTTCTAGATGGTTTCCCAACTCTCTAGAATACATCGTAGGCTTTGGCATAATCTTTAGCATCTTTGTGTAAGGTAGGCCACCAAAGGCCAGCTCTCAGAACCTTCTGTGCAGTTGCTCTCCCTACGTAATGTCCTCCTGCGATTCCTTTGTGAGCTTCTGCGAGGATCACTGGTCGCTCTGCCTCCATAACGCATCTCCTTAGTACCTCATTAGGTCCTATCTTATATAGGTGTCTCTCTATAAGTGAAAAGTCTGTAGTGCATACATTATAATAGTTCACCAACAGTCTTAGGTCAGAACCTAAGTGTCCAAAACCCTAGATACCAAAACCCTAGGTGACTAAAACGCTAGGTCAACTTGACCCTCTTTCCCTTGGCTTCACTGGCCTATCTTTCCTTTCTTCATGCATGGTGCTAACGATTGATTTTCTCACTTTTTGAGTTTTCCTCGATCCATCTTCCTTTCTTATCCATCATCCTCCATCCTCTCATCCAACGGCTTTCTTTTTCGTACTTCGCTCCATCTTTTCTTCTCTTTTGCTCACTTCACCCCAATAACAGTCACTGTTTCTTCCATGAAGTGTGCATTCTACCTTTTCTTCCTTGATCTCCACTTCCTTCCATAACCAAGGGCCAACAAGTGCCTTCTATTTCGTAGGACAACTTTTAAGGACTTCGAGAGCTGACATTGCAAAAGGTGTATGTGCAAGATCTTCTACAATATTGTAGTTTTGAGCGGCACATGCGTGAGGGTTAAATGACGACTTACAAACAACGCCCTTAGGAGGAAGAATAATTGTATATAGAATCAGTCATTTGAGATGAAGAGGACTGTTAGGAGGTGAAGTTGATGGAGGAGGTTGAACCAATGGAGGTGGTGAATCATCATCTTTCTCTTTCGAAGGAGAATAATCTTTGGCTC
>CBVK0103352797.1:0-14725 GCA_900067695.1 Picea abies | reverse complement strand
GGGGTATAAACACAACTGAAAGCAAGGACCTCTGAATCAGGAAGATAACCAGGCTCCACAACCAACACTAGTTATAAAATATGGAAAAGAAAGATAATTGATGTGCTAAGGAAAAAAAAAATTATGGCATCTAGTCAATGGGGACTTCCAAAATATTACATAAGCTAAACAATTAGCTATGTGGGAATAGGGATGGGAATTAATAAAAGGTCTCATTGGATAGGTAGTATTGGATGGCCTACAAATAAGATTTAACAAGAGGTCTCATTGGATGACATATAGGTACATATTGAAACTAAAAAATTCTAATGCTAACTATTTATTTGACACATGGTACACTCAATCACATTTTTCTCCCTTTTATTCAACGATCATAGTAACAACTTCTATTTAACATTTTTTTATGGTAGCCTTTATTTTTTTTCTTTGTTTATCATATGTGCACTTTATGATGGGAAGATCTTCTAGTTACATGTGGTGTTTGGAGCACTTGTTGAGCCTATTGGTTTTCATGTGAGCATGGTCATGTTCTTGGGTAGCATGACTAGGGCATTCTTATTGATCTTTGATATATATAGCTTCATTGGATCACTTTGTACATCAACATGTTCTTTTTTGTATTTTATAGTTTTGGGGGGAGTCCATTCTTTGACATCATTGTAGAATTTGTGTTTTTGATTTGACTACATGTGCATGTCCTTTGTTACATTGGATTTGATTTTCCTTGTGTTTGGTTCACTAGATTCAAAAAGGTTCATGTGAAGGTGTTCTTTGGAAGATATAATGTTGTAGTTAGATTAATGAAGGAGAAGCACCCCTTGCAATATCATAATCACACAACAGACTCCATAGCATCCATGACCTTATATCATGCATAAACCATGCATCAAAATAATATAAATTGTTTAACCAATAATATCAACACAATACACACAACCATTCACAATTACACAAAGGATTTAGTGAAAATATCAAAGGGAAAATCGATGTCTCAAGATCTCTCGTTATTTTTATTTATGGATCAAATATGTAGAATTACATATTCAAGACAATAATTGGCTCTCAACTTTCATCCATCTCTCATTACAAATATTTTCTTGTTATGAGGTTAAATGCATTGGAAACCTTGGCTCCATGTCTCTTTGCCTTCACCTCTCAAGCACTTATCTCCCTTATCTCCCTATCTTCTACACTATTTATTATCATATCATGTCAATAATTGCCTCCAAGGTCTAGACTTGATATTTCAATTTCTTGAATAGTGTAACTGCTTCCTTATTTTGCCTCTCACAATTCTACCCAACAAGCACAAAGGATTGTGTCATTTCCCTCTTCATCAACACTTTCCTCTTCTTTTTATAGTTGTTCTCAGAGCTCTTGTTGAGCCAATGGATTTTCATGTAAACATGATTAGGGTCTTGGTCTTCATGATTGGGGCATTCTTATTGATCTTTGACACATAAAGCTTCATTGGATCACTTTCAACATCAACCTCGTATTCGCCATATTCTATGTCTTTCGAAGGAGTCCATTCTTTGACATCATTCTAGAATTTGTGTTCTTTCTTTGATAGCCCATGAATATGCTCTATTATACTTAGATTTCAATTTCCTTTTGTTTGGTTCATTAGTTTCAAAGAGGTTCATGTGAAGATGCTATTTGGATAATATAGTTTGGTATTTAGACTCTTTGTTTTCTTCATTGGTTTTAAATATGTTTGTGTGAAGGTTTTGAAGACATATAGTTCTAAGATTAGCTCAAATATGTTTGTGTGAAGGTTTTGAAGACATATAGTTCTAAGATTAGCTCTCCATCTAAAGATTGTGTACTCTTCATCATGGGTAGGTTAAAGTTGTTAGGATTGACCATATTTTTATTTCTCCTCAACAAAAGAAAAGTTCATCCATATTTGCAACTGAGGAATGTAAGAAGTTGTCATTAAGGGGAAAAATTAGAATATGTTGTAATGTTTTCTAATGGCCATGTTTGTGGATGCATATAGTATAGTGTCATTATGATGGCATTTGTGGAAATTAAATTCATTATTTGTAGGAAATTCATGTACATGTAATAGGGCATAATTAGACTTAATGGGACCATTTATGTGGCTTGTGTTACTCAAAATGGATGGTTATGTGGCTCTTATTACTCAAAATAGATGGTTATGTGACTCTGTGTTCCTTAATATGGTCATTTAAGTTACTTGGTAGGCTAGATTTTACTTATCTCACAAATTTCATCATGTGAATTGATATTCTCATTATTGAAACCTATATATTGAAGATGTATTGATATCATTATTCATCCATTAGTGTGTATCATCCATTAAGGTGACTCAACGTAGAGCCTTGTGCCTTGTGGATTTCTTCATAGTGAATATTATAGACATATATGTTTTAGGAGTCTTGGAGGTTTATTATCATAGGGTTTGGAGATTAATAAAGTTATTTATCTTCAATGAGAGATGTATCCCTACACGTTGTAAGGGTTTTATTATTATAAGGTTTAATTTTCTTGTATTTTCTTTTCTTAATTTTCTTATGATAATAATGCATGCTTAAGATATTAGATGGTTATTAATCATGGCGTATTCTATTTATTTTATAGAATGGTATTAAGACATGATTTTGTAAAAGAAATTTAAGATGGAAAACTACACATCAACTCTTCAACTCTCATACCAATTAAGATAGGAACTAATGATGATACACAATATGTACAACTAGTTGGTAGTTTCCTCTATTTAACTACTAGTGTGCCATATATTGTGTTGTATCCGAATAATCTCATCCATACATTTAATTTAAGAATAATCTCATCCATACATTTAATTGAAGGTTCAACTATACACTGGAGACCAATCACTCATTTAATGATGACGCCTAGCCATTAAAAGATAGCCAATCCCCACGTGAAATATGAGCCCTATAAAGTGTAGGTTCCTCGAGAGCCTCGTGGACTCTTAGCTTCGCTTCTAAGAGGCAATTTCATGACAAGCACACGCTCCTCGTGAGGCCTAAGTTGGTCGGTGTGATTAATGATTTGGTAAAAAAAAATTACATTTTTAAGTTGGTCGGTGTGATTATTGATTTGGTGAAAAAACTTCATCAAATTGTGATGAAGGATATGGACAACGTTGATTACTCAATGTATTTTATGCATAGGTCTATTGAGTTGTTGATTGATGTTAACTTGGGTGAAATCAGTTGTTTTTCTAATGGTATAAGGTGTTGTTGAAGTAATTCTGTGTTTAATAATTATATGAACAACTTTGATTACTCAATGTATTTTATGCATGGGTATATTGAGTGGTTGATTGATGTTAATTTTGGGTGAAATGAGTTGTTTTGTGATAGTGTAAGGTGTTGTTAAGAGATTTTTGGTAGTTTTTTTTTTTTTTTAAAGAATAATTTTGATTTCAACTTTTTTGTAAGCATGTTAAATATATGTTGAGGCATGAATTAATGTATATAATAATAGTAGTAACATGGGAATATTGTATTATTAAGGGAGATTAATATTTTAAAATTCAATGTGTTTTAAGATTTTGTTTGTAATGAGAAGAGGTTTTAATGAATTACATGAATATTTATGTTTAGTCAATTGAGTGGTTCAAAGTATGAATTATTATCCTTTTCACTTTGATTTAAATCTTACTTGTGACATGTTCACTCAATCTACATTTACGTTATGTCTTTGTCAAAATCTATTACAAGATAATGAAGAAATATTTGTAATTAAAACATGACTTTTAAATGTACATGTGTTGTGCATACAGAACACTTCTAAACTATGAGCAAAAACAAGAAAAATAGAGGATGAACACAATATGGTTCTAAATCTTTCTAACACTATTGCTCAATTGGATCTCACCAATTCCCTTATTGAAAATGTATACAATCATAAATTATGAAACATTATGGATAAAAAACGTTGAACTTATGTTTGCAATTCATTCTTATCCTAATTCTCTAAACTATGTAATACAACAACTTTGAAATTACAAACTCTAAAGTTATTAATTCTCTAAACTATATAATACAACAACTTTGGAATTACAAACTCTAAAATTTTTATTGGAAAAACTTACAAGTAAAGATGTCATTGAAAATGTAGTGAAGCATAAGATACACAACAATAAACTCAAATTATTAATTCTCTAAACTATGTAATACAACAACTTTGGAATTACAAACTCTAAAGTTATTATTGGAGAAACTTACAAGTAAAGATGTCATTAAAAATATAGTGAAACATAAAATACACAACAATGATTTTGAAAAAAAAAAACTACTAGAAAAATCACTTATAACTAATACAAATTCCTTTCTTAAAAAATTATTTAGTTTCTATCATAAACAAACTTAACTAAAAACTTATTAAAATTATAACAAAGAGGATGACAAATCACTTAAGAATTTTTGGTAGCTTAAATTATTTCCATATTCTTGATTATGGAAGTAGGAAGTTATTTGAAAACTAAGAAATCATGTCTCAATTAGAGAAGAAGGAAAAGGGAAAGGGAAAGGGAAAGGGAAAGGGAAAGGGAAAGGGAAGGCTTATAGACCATATAATTTTAGATGATAAAATTTTATTAATATAAATTTAATTTTTTTTAAAATATAATAAATAGATTAAAGTATGATATTTTGTAGCAAAATGTTAAAGAATATTTTTTTTTTTAAGCAAGAGTTAAATTGTAATTAGAAATAGTATTTCGTCTCATATGTGATTAAGGCTACATACTACTTGAAAGAATATAACTTTATTGTTATAATTTTAGTAATGATAATATGGGATATTGGCTTTCTTATATGTATTATTTAGGTTGAAATTGTCTTTTGGTTCTAGAGTATGACCTACAACTACTTCTAATTAGCTAATAACTCATCTTCCTCAAATGCAAAGAAACATGTTAATAACCCAAGACCCAAATCCATCTCGAAAGAGCAAAAGTCTACCCCTTACAAACCACTAGTAATTTATTTTAGGTAACTAAATTTCATTTATACACAATGATATAGATACATATCAAGATCTTGAGATTGTATCAATAAAAACTAGACTAATAACCTAAATATTATAGACTTTTCTTTCTTAAAATATATATAAAAAAAAAACAATACAAATAAATAGGAATGAATGAATGCACATACCATTTAAACAATAATAATAAATATGAATGATGCACATACCATTCAAGGAAGACAAAGCCTAAGCCCACATTCAATTAAAGAAAATTATTAAATATCCAAAACTAATTGAACTCCCAAAACAAAGCATAGATTTTGTTAAGAAATATCAATAAATATTCTACACTAATTGGAATTTTGATCCAGGTGGATCTCGGTGGTCATCCACCTTTTCCACTTAATCAATGTTTCAAGCCTATAGTTTTGATAAACCACGATATTCACCCTTTTGATGGGAAATGTAATGCAATGACATATCCATTTGTTAATTACATCCATCATGTAGTGATTTCCTAGTGGTCTTATGTACATGCCTACAACATTAATGCACCAGATCCCATTAGAACTTCGCAGTTAAGCACACTTGGGCTAGAGTAGTATTGGGATGGGTGGCCTCTCGGTAAGTCCTAGTGTTTTACATGCCTATGGAATTTTGTAAACGTAGACCAATTTATCCCACATGCATCATGGGGATTATTCTCCTCTTACTCTCTCATATATAATTAAGGTGAAGGAGGTTCTTTGAGAATGCAATGGAGTGTGATGTAATTCCTATTGCAAATGAGCATAGTTGGCATATCTTTCTCTTAAGAGATAAACTACCACCATTCTATCCAATTTGTGTTCTACAATATTCTAATTTTCATTAATAGAAGTTGGGTTTCACTATATTTTGTGTTCTCTACTATATTTTTGCTTGTATCTCATTTCATTCTCAATATAATCCAGATCAGTGGTATCAGAGCATCAATGCATGTCCCTGATGAGGTCAAGGTATAGAGAGTTGGGTCTCAAACTAGTTTCACTTGGGGGAAATCTATTTCACCATCCCAAGCAACCTCCCATGGTGAAAGAAAAGAGAGATGACAAAGTAGGAGATCCCTTCAATAGGTTGCTCGAGGAATCCCTCACATGAGAGAGGAACAAGATGATGGAAAAATTTTCTTGGATTCTGCAATGACTAGCGATGGTGACCAACGAATCTTCGACAAGCAACCATTTCAGATATACGACGCCCTTCAAAGTACAAGTAGATTTTGATATCTGCTTATTTGAAGGCCAGATAGATGCATATGCTCTAGAAAAATGGTTGAATCTACTAGAAGGTTATTACTCTATCAAAAAAAATTCTAGCAATGAAAATATCACCTTCGTGCTCCTTAAAATCCTTCCCCGTGTCATAGCTTGGTGGGAAGGCTACTTGGAGAGGTACACCATGGATGAATCTACACCATTTAAGAGAGAATACACCTAGGAAGCTTTTTTGGATTCTCTTAACGAGGAGTTACACCCTCTTGGAAGCTATGATGACCAGTATGTAAGATCGATGACTCTACATCACAAAAGAGACCAGTTGGTGCTAGAGTACACTAACATCTTCCATACCTTATGCTTAAAGTTGGGTATTAGAGACTCTAAGAGACACTTGGTTATGAAGTACCGCAATGGCCTATACAGATACATAAAAATAGATATGGATTTCTTAGACATCTCTTAACTGGGAGCTACTTATCGATATGTATTCAAAATTGAGCATAAATTCAAGCAGTGGAGTAAGTAGGAGTTCGGGTTTCCAAATACGCCACAATAGAAGCATGGAAATGGAAACCCTAACGAAGGACAAAGAAAGGAGAGTCAGTATCAAGAAAATTGTTCCAAGCATCCATCTAAGAAGGGTGATGGGAATTTGAATAAGGACACCAAAAAGTGGTGTGTGTTCCACAAAATCCCCTGACACAACACCGATGAATGTTGCTTGAAATAGTCATTGATGGACAAGATCAAAGAAAAATAATCAGAACTTGACTTCGACTCTCATTCAGAGCACAATAAAGGGAAAAAAATCATCGATGCATAACCAACTGCTACTATCGTAGCCACAACAATCAAACCAGAAGAACTAGAGGAGATTGAGGATGGGAAGCGCCTCTTCTACTCACAGATGTGGATGAAGGGGAACCCACTAAATTTCATTATTGACAACGAGATTCATAAGAACTTGATCTCATCCAAGTTCATCAAAAGAATGAATATGCTGACAATGCCACACCCCCAATTATACACCATCGGTTGGTTGAGCAGGGGACGAGACATCCTCATTAGCCAACAATGTTGTCTACCCTATGACATCAAGCCCTTCAAAGATGAGGTATTGTGTTATTTTTCCCCACTTGAATTATATGTGTTATTTTAGGACAACCATATATTTGGAAACATCACGTTGTTTATGGATCGTGGCCCCTTAGTGTCATTTTTACTTTGGGAGGTCATCTCTACAGGATACCAGAGGTAGTTATGAGTATTTCCATTTCATTGATCTCAACAAAACAATTCCACAAAGTAATCTCTCAGACCACAAAGTTTTATATCTTCACAATCTCGTTAGAAGGTGAACAGAAGGTCCACTGTGACCACCACAACCTCATCCCAAGATATTTCTATATAGCAAAAGCAGGTTGATAATATTGTAGAGGAGCACAAAGATATTTTTCACCTACAGGGGTTCCTTTACACTGCCAATTCAAACATTCCACTGACTTGGTGACCAATGCTCCCTTACCCAATGGTCCAATCCATAGATGCTCTCTTCCAGAGAATGAGAGTCTTCCATATGTTCAACATAGCTATAATATAACCTTTCATAGCTGTATTGGCCATGTCCCTTTTCAGGTGTGCATGGGGTTCCATCCATTATCCCCCATTGATACAACTCTTCATGTTTCATCTTCACCGACAAATTCATCCCACTCTTAGACCAAGGTAGATCATGCAACTATATTTGTTGAATGGATCCAGAGCCTCAAACAATAAATTCATGAAATTGTTCAACATGATAATTCCAAGTACAAGTAGAAAAACTACTTTAGAAAGGAAATCAACTCACAAAGGTTCAGATTCAGCAAAATTCCCCCCATCTCCCAATGGAACTTGACACAATGGGGACCATTGCTTCCAAATGGGGGAGGACCGATCTAGGTGGATCTCAATGGCCATCCATCTTTCCCAATTAATCAATGTTTCAAACATGTGGTTTTGATAAACCATGATATTCACCCTTTTGATGGGGAATGTAATGTACTTCAATATCCATTGGTTAATTGCAATCATGATGTCATGATTTCCTAGTGGTCTTATATACATGCCTACAACTTTAATGAATCGGATCCCATTATAACTCCATAGTTAAGTGTGCTTGGGCTAGAGTAATAATGGGATGGGTGACCTCTCGGGAAGTCCTAATGTTTTACATTCCTATGACATTTTGTAAACTTAGACAAATTTATCCCACATGCATCATGAGAAATTGAGTTTCACTGTATTTTGTGTTCTTTGCTATATTTTTGTTTGTATTTCACTTTGTTCACAATATAATCCAAACCAAATTCTTTATGACCAATAACCATGGAATGAATGATGGGGTTAAGGATGACAACAAGGATGAACAATATTAACCATGGAATGGATGATAGGGTTAAAAAGACAATAAGGATGAAAAATAACTTACTAACAATGATTATGATAATGAATAGGAGCAAGGCACTGGTGTTATACCTCCCCATAGAAGGCTTAGGTTTAGTTTTGAACATTTCAAAGTATACGTTGTTTAGCACTTTTCCTTGATAATAACAATTCATTTAACTTAAACATTTGAAGTATACTTTGTTTCCATGATAAACATTCATCTAATTTAAATAAATTTGAAAGCATATATTGTGGTAAAATGTTATATATAAAGAGGTTTATTTTTATTGAAACGATTAATTTTATATTAAAAAGGTTTTGTAACTTTATTTTATAGTATAAAAATACAAAATGTGTGGTGATCGATGTTATAGTAATATAATTATACAAAATTTCAAAATCATTAAAATCAATATTGTCTTTTCCATTGTTTTTGAAAAAGTTATTAAGTATATTGGTATAATCCATTAAATTGTTTTAGAGTTAGTATTGTTTTGCAAAACATAGAAAACTTAGAATTAGACAAATGTGTGGCTATTGTGTATTTCATTTTGTTTATCATGTGGAGGGATGTCATTTTATTTCATTGGTTTTATCTCCACATCTCTTAAGTCCTATTGAATGGAGTCCTCTTCTCGAGATTTCTTAGGTAGGTATTGATCCAATTGATAATCTCGTTGTGGCATCCCAAACAGTGAGCTTTGTGTCAATGCTATCACCACATGTTTAAAATACTACATCCCTCCTCAAGTTTTGCAATTTTCCTCCTTTTCCTAACAAAGATTTCCAAAACCTCTCTTTGCCCTTAATTTAGGGATACCTCTTAGTCATGGAACTGATTGGTGAAATTAGAAATTGTAGAGTGGTTAATGCTTGAAATAAAACTTTTATGTTTCCTCAAAACTCATTACAATCCCAATATCTCATAGATAGAACATCGACCCAGATGTTTATGCTCTTCTATGTCTAAAACTGACATTTCGATCACTAGGGTTGAACTGACACTAAAATTCTCAAGGTAGTCTTCCACTAGTTTCCATATTGTAAAAAAAAACCCTAGAATGACAAATGCAACCAAGTTCCAACCAATTCCCATGCACTTAGGGTAATATGAAAAAATAATTAGAAAAATTTCATCCCACAACTCCATGAAGAGCTCAACCACATGGTGATACCCCACCTTTGTTGACCATTACAAGAAATGGTGCCATATTACCCTACTCCACCTCCATCATTATATGTGAGTGTATTATGGGGTTTAATGCATATCCCCTATGCATGGGAATATAATACCACTTGGATGTGCATGAGTCCATTGACATTACTTCATGAAATGAAGGGATTCTTGTACTCATTTCTTGTGAAAGGAGTTTTTTACTTTCATCCATGAGGCATAACTTCACCCATGAGGTTTAGTCAAGATCCATGTACCTAATAGGTGGAAGGCATAAAATTCTCTAGTCAATGAGAACTTATTTTTCTCTTTGAGAACAGAAAAAGGTGGGCACATTGTGGTACTAGTAGCTTAGACTACTTATTATAATCCAAGTTATAATAAGATCTCCTATGAGGGGGATATGGTAACCATTATATTGGACCTCTATATCAATCAAGGAATTTTACCCTAAACCTTGATTCCCTCCCTTACGGTCAGAGTGATGCATACATCTAAGAAATCCTTTTCCTTTGGTACACTCATTTTCTCATTCTATTTTGAGATGGTGCCAACCCTCCAACTACACTAGGCTATCCAAGCACTCCCTGCGAAAAGGGATTTAGTAACTTGGTTTAGATTGCATATGAATGTAATTCCATTAAGATAAATTGATCAATAGAACAATCTATCCCTCATTTCACTTAAATTGAAATCTTAAGCCATGGATTGATTCCTCCATCCCTATATGTGGACAATAAATATTTTATTTTTAAATCTTTCCTTCTATGATTGGTTGTTACTTCATCAAAATAGAAACCTTTAAGGACCTTTCCATAGATTTTAATTGACTATTGTTGGCTCAGACATTTTTCTAGGCTAAGTGGGTTTTCTGAATGTAGTAGCCAACTCTAACCTAAAGAGGGATAACCTTTTATTCCCCTCAAATATTTAGCATAGTATATGTGACCAATTTTGTCCCCTCAAATAGGTAAGTGATAACCCTCCCTTCATGGAGCTATCAAAGAATAAGACCAACACCAACTCGTAGATAGAAGTACAAGGATCTATGATTAGGTGTGCATGATGAATGTGACTGCTTGTCCTCTCCACTAAGATCTAATTCTATCTCAAGCTCAACCATGACAAACATAGACTCCCCATTTCACTTGATGAAAATGCAAGCCTATGATGAAGGTGTCAATTTCTCCTCTCTTTCATGTGTTTCAATGCATTACTATGTAATACATAGAAACACATTACACCACCAAAATGATATCTAAAATAGAGAAAAATAGTAGGAAAATGTTTTAATGGAAAGCAGTGAGAAATAATAAGAGCCATACTTCCATTGCAATAGTTCCCAACTACTTCTTCAAGTCCAGGTTTTGAATAACCCTACTTGAAGGAAGACATGGACTGTTGAGGGGATCATAGTTCTTAAAAAAGGATATGAGCACTCCAAACCAACAATGTGGACTAGCCTGTGAAAACAAATAAGTGTTAGGAACACCTAGTTGTGAGAAAAGTAGAAATAGCCAACCAGGGATCTCATGTATGTACCAGGTGCTACATTGCATGTCCAAAAATTTATTAAGAAATACCACTATTAAAATTAAACCAATGGATTGATTTACAAATAGGTAGTCAATAAAATAAGGTGTGCACACATAGACATTTTGTAGATGATTCATTATAAGGGAAGGGGTTGTGGCGAATGAGGAGTTGTTGGTTAAAATATGATCCATATCTATGAAACATGGTAACCTGCTTAGGGAAGTATGTAATGAATAAAGTCATCAGTACATCCACCCTCCCATACTTCCACCCATATGGAGGCCTCACTATACTTCTGAGGCTTGTCTTCATGCATTACACAAAGACCTTGCTAATGGACATAACATTATGGACATACCTAAGAAAAGTTACAAGATCCTCTACATGTACTTCTCATGCAAATTATGGATGGAAAATAAGGCCTTATAGAAACAATACATGGAGGTTGTTACAAGAATGGATATTCCACAAATGACAAAAGTCAGAAAATACTATTAATTCTAGGCACTTGTTCAAAATATTGCTTATTCTAGGTATTTTTTTCGAAATATTGTGATATAGATACGTTAAAATTAGCACCCAGCATGTGCCCCACTAATGTGGTTGTATCCCACTCTTTTCTCTCCAATACATTTATTTGGTTATTCGATTATGAAAATAGGTTCATCGTAAATAATAACAAGTGCACCCCCCCCGCCCCCCCCTTACTTATTTGGATCTCTTACTTCATCTTAGAACAATAAATATAAAACAAGAAAGTGAAACATTGAAAAACAATCACATCCATTGTATACTATGTATCATGTACTTTTCATCCATCACACGATCACATATTTCCATCTAAGCTCGATGTCAAACAAGTAAGGACTTGATACTCTACAACTCCCCTTGTTTGGGTTGAAGTTACAATCTTTAATCCAACTAGAAAGGAACATATTTGCAATTTCATTCCTATTACTCAAAATTTGGGTTTGACAAGAGTTTTGATAACCCTTAGTTGGAGTAGAAATTTCAGTCACATTCTTGAATCATCCATGATCAATAATAAATTAGCTACATTTACAACTTATAAAGATACATGCAAGACTTTTAAATTGATTTCCAATAAACCTAAGCATACATTTGACTTACCTTTTTCCCTTTTTTCTTTTGGGAGTCTTTTCAATCATCCAAGAGTAATATAATTGATAGGATATCAACTGATTTTGAATATCTTGTAGCTCCATCTAATGGATAGAGACAATATTTTATTTTCTAGATTCCAAAGGATCTAATTCATGCTACCTTTTCACACCACTATAGGAGTATTCACTTGTGACAATTTGCATAGAAGGGAAAGACACTAAGACGATATCTACATCACCAATTATTGGTGAAGCAATGTTGAAAATATTCTTATCAAAATAATGTTTTGGAGAGGTTATTAATTAGTTTCCTCTACTCGTGAATAAGACCGTGTTATTACCTAGATAACAAATATGAGACGAGTTGGAGCTCTTTCTTGCAGTTATGGTTTTTACTCTTGACTCCATGAAAAATCAGAAAATACTACAAAAAATATATTAAATTATGAGAAGCAATGTACTTTAGTTTCACCCTTTGCATATCATTTGGAAATTTTCAAATGACTTAATTCTCCCATCAATCATAAATGTTAGATATGTAATTCTTGGGATTGTGTTACTTGTATCAATATCATTGTAAATATCATTAGGAGAAATATGAAGAGTCGTAGGTGATAGGAAGAGTCACCCGTTGGGGAAGACCAACGATCATTCATTGTATATTTATTGAGCTTCATGGTAATAGAATAATCAAGTGTGGAGTTACGCATTCTACCATACTTGGCCTGACAATATTAATGTCCACAAATGACCACATTAGGTAAATGGGACTCAAAAGTACATCAAGGAACAATAGCAATGTACAAGTGCCTAAGGCATCTCCTAAAAAGGAAAGACAAAAAAACAAGAATCTAGTCTAGTCAAAGTGCAAATAATAAAATAACAAAAGAAAGGGGTAAACCCTAGACAATGAAGTAAAGAATGATCTTGTTAGAAAAGGAGAGGAAGAACAAGCACTCCTATAGAAATTAAGGTTGGTCGAATCATAAGTAGAGGCTAAGAACAAAAGAATTGGATCCCAAACTATATCAGAATCAGAGGAGGTGCCTATAGCCTAGTCAATCACCATGAAAGCACCACTATCAAGCTCAATGATGTCTTTTGAAGAATCGCCAATAAGAATAGTTTCCTATATAGTAAGGTTGAATTGGGTAAATTGCTAGCCATTGGCTAACTTTCTTGTTTAGATGCAAAAGTTTTTATACCGTCTGTTTTCATCAATTTAAGGTTTTCAAAAATGGGTAGATTCACCTTAGTTCTTCGTAGAGCTTGTCCTACACTGAGGCATATTGACTAGGAGCATCCTAAATCACCATGTCTCCTATTACTTGCACGTATATAGCAGATTATTATGTATAACAACTGCACTGAATTAATATTCTCCAAAACAAATTTACGTTCTCTTATGCATGCATAGGATGATTGCATAAGGCTCCTTGGATAGGGATTCGTTTCAATGTTTGAAATAAGAAAAATTGCTTATGTATTGAAGGCTTGCTAGAATAAACCTTATAAATGACAAATCAGTACATTATAGGCTATTGTGACCTCATGTATGCAAGGACATAAATAAGAATGCAACAACCTGTAATGTTTGTCAGTTAAGGGTAAACCATCTAAAATGATATATAGACCTTTTGAGGGTTGTTTCATACAAACCCCATATCTCTAAATAAATTTCCTTAACTACTTTCTCACAGATAGGCTTCCAGTAACCACTAATGCATCCTTATTGCAGAACGCCATGTACCTTAAACAAGATAACAAGAACGGACCTTAGTCAAATTTAGTTTGATTAACATAATTACTAGAAAGAATCTTGTATGAAATATGCAGTTACCTCTCCAATAAAGGACAGTTGACAATCACTATAGAGAAAAGCTAGAAACCTCCAAAGGAAGGCTATACAAAGTTAAACTTTGATAGCGCAACTAAAGGGAATCCTAGAAGAGCGGGATATGGAAGGGTGTTAAGAGACCACGAAAAGCAATTTTGTGGTTATCTATATGGAAAGCATAGGACAAAACACTAACAATGAAGCGCAAGTGAAAGTCTAATTGGAGGTCTCAAACCATGCCTAAAGTTGGGAGTGAGGGAAATACTAGTGGAAGGGGATTCTCAAACCATCATCATTATGATGATGAGGGAAATCAGGCCCCTTGAATTGGAAGTTAAATACCCAGTTAAAAACATTAAAAGAAATGAGTTCCGGCTTCAAAGCAATCGAATTCCATTAT
>CBVK0103352776.1:0-14661 GCA_900067695.1 Picea abies | reverse complement strand
AGCTCCAGAGAAGGGATCTCCTCCATCTTCTTAACAAACTTAGACGAGGGGGAAGGCTTGGATTTAGGTCTTGCTGAGCGGACTAACGTTTTGAAAGCTTCCAAAGGATCTTCTTTCAACTCAGCATTCGGATCTGGGGCCATCGTAGAGGGCAGTGACCACCAGCAAGCAAGCAAAGAAGGGGATGGAGCAAGTCGCAGTGGCCACTAAAATTGTCTGCAATCATTACGGTTGACAGCGCTGAGAATTTATTAAGCATTTCACAGCAAATGAGCAGACAAATGGACCCATTAGCTATGGTTGTTAGCTGTACACTCAAACGTTGTTTCCCAGCAAAGATAAACTTCATTAACAGATAACTCTCCAAAAGAAAATTCAGAATTTAGAGTTTTGTTTTAAATCCATAAGAAGAGTTAAGTCTCACGGCTCAAAGGAAATAAAGTTCCCCGCAAATCTTAGTTCATTTGGATCTTCCGATAACAATGACCTTAACGGCTTCATTTTCAATCCTAAAAATGCAGATGACATTTTTGCAGAGTTCTTTGGTGCCACTACCTACCCAAACATCGGATTGACAAGTGGCAAACCTGGAGGTTCACACTTCAATGATAAATCTCATAGATGTCCACAAGGAAACAATGCATTCACATCTTTTCGAGATGCTTTGCATGATGGAGGGGGTACTAGACTGTTCCACACAAAAAAACCATCCGATTGAAAGCTAGCTAAGGTGCACTCTTGAAAGAACTATACAATGGTACTGTTAGGAAGATAAGATTTCAAGGGAATGGTAGCTATGAGCTTTGGTAAAAGATCTCACAAAGAAACCATCATCAACATCACTATTGAAATATCACTCCCTCAAACATGCCCATCCAAATGACTATGTGGCTCGAACAATTATTGATGGTCTACATCCTTTTGGCGAATGCTATGAGATCTTGAGGGTTTGATAAATGGACAGAATAGCATGCAATAAAATGGCCTATGAAGGAAAAGAAGAGATGTCACAGAGTGAATGCATTCAGGGTATTAGTATTTGGAGGATTGGAGGGCTCGAGCTTCTTTGATTCAAGATAATGAAATCACCTTCACAAAGAAACAACCAAGAAATGTGTAACCAACAAAAGGTAGTAAAGAGTTGTCAGGAAAGGCATCTCACATTCTCATGTAACTCTTAGATCTCTCAAGATGAGTAGTTGCGAAAAGAGACTTCATGAAACTAGGTTCAATGCTTGAAATTTCAAGCTTAGATATTCCACAATACATGCATGACGATGATGTAGAGACACAGATTAGGTTTTGTATTTTCAACAACCACTTTCATAGAAAGAGTAGATGAGTGTGCATGTTTCATAACTCAACTTTTATATTTCACTTGGCAAGGTTCGTGACTTGGCCTCCAACACAAATCGGAGGAGTTACCAAATGATCTAGAGACATAGATTAGGTTTTGTACTTCAACAACCACTTTCATAGAAAGAGTAGATGAGTGTGCATGTTTCATAACTCAACTTTCATATTTCACTTGGCAAGGTTCATGACTTGGCCTCCAACACAAATCGGAGGAGTTACCATCGAATTCTCCGAGCAAGTCGAAGGAGCTAGTACCAACTCTTTCGAGCAGGCTGAAGGAGTTAGTTCAAACTCCTCCGAGCATAAGAAAATGTAGTTTTGTAAAATGGTCATATATTTTGTCTCATGTGTTCATTTTGCTCGTTCTTTTCTTTATACCGTTGGAAAGGTATTTCTGATATCTACAACATTCTAGTTATAGGTTTTGAAAAAATCCTAACTTATTTCCCTCGGGTTTTAATATGAATATCTGGTACCATTTTGGTAGCCCCAGAAAACACAACGCCTCAAATTATGAGCAGAGGAAGTAGGAATTGAATCCAAGGAGGTTTACTTGACATCTCAATCTGTTAATGCCTTAGTTGTTTGCATTCAAATAATTATTCTTGATAGTTTATTTGGATTTATTCTCATCAATTGTATGTTGAATGTTTTTAGGTACCGAGTGAAGGAGGATCTTGCTCATCATTCTCACAATGGAATCTACAGTTAAAGATGATAAAGGCAACAGTGATGGAGGAGAAACAAACAAATTGTAAGGAAAATGTATGAATCAAGGATCTAGAAACTCCATTATGATAGAATTTCAAACTTGGGACCACAGAGATGCCCCCATACCCAAATCTAGTCTTCATGATGTATAAGACACATATGGCTGAAATCCATGATGACCCACTAACACTAGGAGACAAATTCGATATGTAACTATTGTCCTTGTTTCTCATCATAAAAAGAGGATCGGGACAAACATTAGAAGACAAAAGGTCATCGAGGGAGATGAAAGGTCAAAGGTCTTATTGAACTTCATTAAATACTAAAATTGTACCCAAAGAAAGGGATTTTTCCTCTTCAAACATTGTACACCATTGAACTACTTAGAGAATACAGTGTCAACTAAAATTGGAGAGTTTTCCTAAGAGTTTCCATGTACTATTGCTAAAATTGTTAATACAAAGATGCCATGAAAGAGAAGTACTTGCATGTGTTGTTGTTTTGTTATGAACTGTTTCAAGATGAATGTTTGTTGTTCACATGAGTTGTAAGAGCATGTTTGTATATCGACTATTTTGATGCAATATATGTCTTCTTGCAATTTTGTCATTCTTTCTTATATTACATGTCCTGAGAAATGAACTCCTAATATATGTGATATAGTGACTTGGATTATTATGGTTATATATTCATGTGCATGTGTTATATTAATTTATTTCTTCATTCCAACTATCTTGGTGAAGCTATGGTATATTTATTTTTATGTCACAGCTCCTTCACTTATGTTAATTCAATCCTAGCTAGCATAGGTTAGATTAGGATTAGATTAGGCCTACATTTAGATAGTCTTCATCTATATCTTTCATTTCCACAACCACCCATCACTCATCCTCATTAATGGAATGAGCCACAACCAGTAGAACCAAACCATTAATGATTGTCGATCCAAAATCCAGATGGATTCTCTATTCCAAACTGTGAGAGGTCTAATTGGGACTTCTTACCAGGGAGAACCCCTTACTATTGTCGAGCGAATTTAGACCCGTCAACAAGAGTAACTCTATTTTTCCATAATTTTTTGGGTGAGATTTAAATTTTTGTAGTTGTGCATGCCATTGTTAAAGAATGCATGCCATTTTTCTCCAAAAGAAAATGATTACGATGTCATATTGTTAGTGCGATGGTCAGAGGTTCAAATATTGTAAGGCCATTACATCGATTTCAAAAAGACCTGAAACTGTAAAACCATATTTTAAATTTATGTTAGTTGTTGCTCTCTCAATTATAACCATGTATGAACTTGACATCTTTGTGATGGGTGAAACTTTTGAAATTTTGGTTGATGATACTTTTATATCTTTGTTTTTTTTTTTAAATTAATGTTTATGTATGTTGGGTGTAGGCAGATTTTGAGGAAAAGTTTTTTTTTTTTTTTTAAGAATAAAACTTAATTTTGGAGAAGAACCATTGAAAGGAAAAGCAACATGTATGAGGGAAATCCGAAAATATGTAAGGTACAAAGAAAATCTAACCATATTAGGGTTAGGATTTTGGTAAGAGTTTGTAAAGGCTGATAAAATTGTAAGCTAGTATAAATAAGAATCTAGGAGGTCTAGGTTGGGGTTTCAAGTGATTATTGTTGATTCGTAGTTTTAGTTCGAAGGGTGTTTGGAGTGAGTTCTGAATCGTAAAAATTGTTATGACACCTTTTTGTAATCTCTTGAGCTGTAGGAGAGTAAACTAGCCAGATCTTGAGGATCACATCACAGGATGAGGACCTTGTAGTGAGGACCTTGTAGTGCATGCAGTGCCATTTATTGCAGCAAACATAATAAAGAGTCTAAGAAGCCACGCAGTGCCATTTATTGCAGCAAACATAATAAAAAGTCTTAAAACCCAAATATCTGTGGACGCAGCCTAGGAGGGGGTGAACCACCTTAAAACCTGTGTATTGTGTGATGATTGAGTGTTTGTTATTTCTTGTTGATGGTTTATCATATTTAATTCTTGTTAATGATTGATTTATATATATATGTGGTTAACTAGATCTGTTAGAATGCATGCATAGGCTTAACATATGAATGAATGGATCTTAAAAGAATAATAGATTGATTAATCAGTTTAAGGTAGATAAAGTATACTCCTAGATCCCCACTCTTTCCCTTTCCCATTCCCATACTGCAAGCACTTGAATTTGTTGATAGTTTTAAACGGTTTTGTTAGAAACTTGTTCAGATCTTAAACTTGTTTGGGATTCACATTAATCGCATAAATATACTATTCTAAGAAGTTAAATATTTCATTATATGTTGGTCAAACTGTTTTCTTTATATTCTATTCCAATTCTTAATATTGGGGTCGACTGGTTGGGTTCCAGTTCCGGTAACACTGGCTCAGATCAATTCAGACAGTCAAAAAGGATCATAATCTGGGCACTGTTAAAACCTGGTGAGGACAGTTGAAAGTTTATCCTGAGGTTGATGTTTCTTTTCTACCCTATCGTGGAAGCCTTAGGCACTATGTCTTATGTTCAGACGAAATTATTTCATGGAATTACAAAATCATGGCCACTTGCCCGGCATTGCTACCCTTTAGTGTTGAAATCCATTGCACTTCTCGGAATCTCAGATATGGCATATTCATGAAGATCCCATTCCATTTGAAGTCAATTCTGTCTACTTCTTGTGTTTAGTTAATTCTCATTCTCATAGAAGTACACCGAATGAATCACCAAAAAGGAGTCTCTGCCAAAATAAATTTAGGTAACTAGATTGTGATCCTTTAGGATTGGCAAGATTTAGTTGAATGTAGTAAATTTTATGTTAGCCTTAAACATAAATGTTGCACAATTTTCAGTCCAAAGAACTGTGATTATGGAATTAGAATTAAATTTAATTGATACGATTGTGAACTGGCCTTTAGTTGAATTTATTAGATGTAGGAAGAGTTTAATGATCATTAAAGCAAGCAATGTCTAGGTGTCAGGGCCATTTGTTTTCACATCTTATGATGGAATGAAATCTCGAGACATGTCACCCTTATGCATGCAGATTTTTTGGGGTCATGCATGTTTAACCTCCTTTGCTTTAGTGTTTTTCCACAAGCACAACCACCGACTTGATAGAAGGAAACCTAAACTAGATATTTTGGGCTATTAAAAAACTAGGTTCTAGAAACTAATAGATTGAGTATATCCTGATGGTATCACTCATGTATGAGAAGGAAACTAATTCCATGATGGACAAAGTCAACAGGTTGATTTGTGACTTGTTTCAGTGCTTTTCAATTTGATATCTGTAGTTTGGTAATGTTGATGATTGCAATGCTCTGGTTATAATACATTGGACTAGCACTCGAGTGAGATGTTGCGATCAGAGTATCTTTATCTCCAAGTTTCACCCTGGTCTTTCTCCTGACCCCGAATCATTACCAATGCATGTTAGGTTGTTTTAAAAGAAAAGAACCAGAGAGGAATTTACCACGCCTCTCGTGGGCCTTCTCTTGGAGCCTTGTGTATAGTGCTCCTCATTGTGGCTTGCGCTAAACTTTATGACACAGTGATGGTTCCTTAAATTAGAGCTTTACATAATGACTAGAGTATCAATCAAGTCAAAGATGACATATGCAATGTTGCACAGTAATCCATAACGTATGCTAAGATTATTTCAAAATCACATGGTAGAGTATCAATCAACTGAGAACTTCACCGTGAAGATGATCAAAGTAAAATATTCAAAAGAGAATCAGATAATTATTCTTATTCTTTTTAATCGTAGAAGTTCTTTGGGTTGACCTTATACCTTAGTTTCGAGATGAAATCTGCTCTAAAAATTTTAAATGATAATTATCATTTGAATTATGTATAAAATAATTACTTTTTAACATTTACCTAATCACATTAAAAAATTACTGTAAGGATATGAAATTGTCACGTTTCATTTATCAATCTAATGCAGTCAAATATTTCAAATTACTATAGACAGATTACCACAAACATTTTATATTGGGAACACGCGTTCTTAGTATATTGAAGGCATGCTTTCTCAGCAGCTACCTTTCGGCTTTCTCAACAGTGAGTTAGTGACTCTACTAGTCTATATACATACAAATTATATGATTAGAGGCATTATAAATTTTGAAAACAAAATAAGTTAATAAATATAAAAGGAATGACAAGTATAAGGATTAATGCAATGTAAATTAAAATGTCATAGGATGTTGATTATTTATAAACATCAATATAGGTTTGTAATATTGGTATTAGTTATAAAATATTAGGAATATGAGAATGCTCATTGCAAGAATATTGATGTCTATTATATAACAATGTATGTGATATAATTGTTAACTTCAATAAGAAGGGTAAACTTTAGAATCTTAATTGTTTATTATCTAGAAGATTAAGACGAGAAATTGTTTTTATCATTAATGAATTACATCATTGATTTATTTTCATTAATCATTGGAGTATATTTTGTTACTTGCACATTCCTAAATAAGTAAGATAGATCGTTTAAGCCTTATTCTGGTGTATATTCAACTAGATTCCTTTAGGAATCCATGTCAACTATTTAAGAAGTACTAAATAAACTAAACCTTGTGACATTGAGTAAGTGTTGTTTTAATTTCTTAAAAACGATAAACAATGTTGAATTTAGTTGTGTGTTATACAAAAACAATTTATCTATGTTATCTCTTATTTTTTATATTCTTGTGGTGCTCACCTTTGTTGTTGTATGATGAGGGATGTTACATATGGTATCAGACCGGGGTTTTACTCTGGGACACCAGACTCATTACAACTTCCAATGCACTTTTCTTACATTAAGACATATCACTAATTTAATTTCAATTTGTTATGTCAGGTATCATAGTTAGAGGATGGAGAATGAGTATCTGTTGAGGTGTGGGAGGAAGAGGTATTCTTCCTCCAAGAACATCTACACCCGAGGGAGCTACTCCATAGGAAGAAGAGAAAACTACTGAGTAGGAGCAAGTTGCAGTGGGTGATGTCATAGGAATGATGAGGTCATTTCAAAGGATGTCAGAGGTGTGATAAATCGCCTTGATTATGATGAGGGCAGGAGTTTGTGCCCAATGAGGGTTTTTAGCACCCTCATTTAGTTATTGGTAGTGTTCATAGAGAACTCAAGCAAGTAAAATTTCTTGAGTTATGGGGTTCCACATACAGTTTATTCACCGAAGCTTGGTTCGGGAATATGGCAATGTGTTTTTCATTGTGTGATTATACCTCCAACATGAAACTCAGCATGGAGGTCCTGAAAGGGAGTGTGCTTATTTTTTGGAAGACACTCTTACCACAATTGAATATGGTTGTTGAAGACGTGTTGTGGGAATTGTTCGAGGAACGATTCCGAGAAAGCTACCTATCTGATGATTTGATTGAGTGCTAGCTCAATAAATTCAATGTTTTATGATAGGGTAGTCATACGGTACCTAATTATGAGGCTAGGTTTATGGAGTTTCTTAGATATGCTCCACACCTAAACACTGAAAATTTAAAGGTGAATAAGTTTATGTTTGGTATCAACTACAAAATTTGTGCTAAGGTGAGGATTTCAATGCTTCAAACTTTAAACAATGGAGTACAAAAATATTTTATCACTGAAGAAGAGATGAACAGTAGGGGTCAGGGTAGGACTCCTTCCAGGAAGATAGGACAAATGCTACTTATATTGTCACAGACACCCATTAGACAAACTTATGGGCACCATGATAGGCTCATAGGACCTGTATTTTCTACACTGCGCAAACAAACTACCAATCAAAGGACTCCTTTTAGAGAACCACCGCAACATCAACCACATCCTCCTCAGAAGAAACAACAGTATAGATTTTTTACACAAAATAGATCAGGGCCTTATAACCTTAGACCGACAAATTCTTCCTCTGGAACAAGGAGCATCGGACCTAAGAATGGATGTTGGACTAGTGGAGAACACCACTATCAAAGATAATTCCCTATTGAAAAGGAGATAACTTATGGATCAGAAGGATATATGATAGTAGGATATATGGGAAAGGCTCGTAGGATTCATGCAACGGTTAATAACCACTAGGCAGAGCATCAATCTACAGTACTTGAGATGTGAGATAGCAGATCAATAGTTTAGTATTTTGATAGATCAAGGAGCTACTGAGAGTTTTATATCTAGTGTTGCACTAAAACAAATAAGAGGCAGTAGAACAAGATGATTTTAGATATGTAGAGTTGGCATCTAGAGCCAAGCGAAATGTTCAAGGAAAGGTTAAAGGTTGTAAAATTAATTTGGGTGAATTCATCGCTTGTGTAAACCTATTTGTTACAACATTGGGATCCTATGACATTATGAATGGTATGGGCTGGTTAGAATCACACAACGTGATACTTAACTATGAGACGAAAATAGTAAGCTTAATTAACGATTTGGGACAAAATACAGTAATTGTAGGGAAAAACCAAGGAGTATCCCTGAGATTTATTACTTCCCTACAATTGAAGAAAAATATGGGCAAGGAATGTAAGATGTATGTCATATTAACTCTTAACGAAAAAGGGTGACACTGAAATATTGGAAGATTTTCGGGTAGTATCGAAGTTTGTTGATGTTTTTCCTAAGAAACTACCAGGTTTACCGCTAAAAAGAGAATTTGAATTTACTATAGATTTAAAATCTAGAACAAAACCAATTGCAAGAATTCCATATCATATGTTGACACATGAATTGCAAGAGTTAAAGATGCAATTAAAGGAGTTATTATATTTTGGACTTATACATCCAAGTGTATCACTGTGGGGTGCACCAGTAATTTTTGTAAGAAAGAAGGATGGGTCATGGAGGCTTTGCATTGACTATCACCAATTAAACAAATCCACAATCAAGAATCAATGCTCATTACGATGAATTGATGACTTAGTTGATCAAATGAAGGGAGAAACAATGTTTTAAAATATTGACTTAAGATCAGGATATCACCAATTGTGAATCAAAGAGGAAGAAATTCCTAGAACAATGTTTTAGACAAGATTTGAACATTACGAATTTTCTGTATTACCATTTAGTTTGAAAAATGACCCTGGTGTATTCATTATTTTAATGAATGGGGTATTCCATGAATACTTGGACAAGTTCGTACAAGTATTTATTGATGAAATATTAATTTACTCTCAGACAAAAGAGGAGCATGAGAAACATTTGAGATTAGTTTTGTAGTTATTAAGAGAAAACAAGTTGTACGGAAAGTTGTCGAAATGTTATTTTTATCAGACAAAGATTCACTATTTGGGACACATTATTTCTTGAGAAGACATTGTTGTGGATCCATTGAAGGTAGAGGCTATTATGGAATGGCCAACATCAATGAATGTACAATAGGTACATAGTTTTATGGGATTATCAGGTTACTATTGATGTTTCATTGAAGGATTTTCAAAAATAGCAAACCCAATTACGGAACTGCAAAGGAAGAATAAGAAATTTGTATGGACATAGAAATGTGTTGAAGAATGTTAAAAGCTTAAGGAATTATTAATGACAACACCGATATTGAAGGTCCCTGATATGGACAAAGAATTCTTAGTATGCACTGACTCATCCAAGGAAGAATTGGGTGGATTATTAATGCAAGAAGTTTGAGTTATCGCATATATTTCAAGGAAACTAAGAAGGATGAAGAGAATAATGCAACCCATGATTTGGAATTAATAGAGATTATTTATGCCTTACAAGTTTGGAGAAATTCTCTTATTGGACAAAAATTCGAGTTGAAAACTGATCATAGTGGATTGCAACACATTTTTACTCGAAGTGACTTGAATGCACTACAAAGACGTTGGTCATAACTTTTAAGTGAGTATGATTTTGAGATCACATACATTAAAGGAACAATTAAACAAGTAGTTGATGTATTAAGTCAGAGACCACACATTTTCTCAATAATTCGCCTAAAGATGAATATTCGAGAAAATATTTTGGCATTACATATTGATGATGATTGGTACAAGGAAGTAAAAGACAATATCAGACAAGATACGATGATGATACCTAGATATGAGGGTGATTCTTTGGATAGTGATGGACTATTAATATATAATGGCACAATTTATATACCACCAAATGATGAATTGAGAATTTTTATTTTGAGTGAAGCTCATAAAGTAGTGTATATGGACCATCTAGAAGTCATCAAAATCAAGGAAGATCTTAAACCATTATTCTTTTGGAAATGAATGAAATATAATATAGTTAACTATGTGGCCAAATGTCTTGAATGTCAGCAAGTGAAGGCTGAACATAGGCATTCAGCGGGATTATTATAGTCACATGTGATTTTTGAATCAAAATGGGAAGTTATATCGATGGATTTATTGTTGTATTTCCATTGACGACAAGGAAACACAATTCTATTTCTATAGTCATCGAAACTTTGATGAAGAGTGTGAATTTTATTCTAGTTCGTACAACATATCAAGCACCCAACATAAATAGAATTATTGTTAATGAAATTGTAAGGTTGCATGGTGTACTGAGAAAGATAATATATGATTGAGGATCAGTATCCACTAGACATTTTTGGACTAGTTTCGAAGAGGCTTTAGGAATGCAATTAAATTTTAGTACAACATATCACCTCGAAATCGATGGAAAAACAGAAAGAATGAGTCAATTTCTGAAAGATATGCTTCAAATGTATGTGATGGATAAGCATAAATGATGGGAAGTATTTTTACCATTGGTATAATTTACGTATAATAACAATTACCAAAGTTTGATAAACATGGCACCATTTGAGTTTTTTTGTAGACAACGTCCAACAAATTTGAGTTCGGATCAACTAGAGTATAGGATCATGGTGGGACTAGAAGTGATTCAGGAAATAGAAGATCGGATGAAATCCATGAGGCAAAGGATTAAGGAAGCACAAGGCTGATACAATAGTTATGTAGATGCTCATTGTATATACCACAATTATGAGGTTGGTGATAAAGCGTTTTTACAGGTGAAGATGCATAAGATTTTGATTAAGTTTGGAAAGGGTGCTAAGCTCTCTCCAATGTTTTTTGGACCTTTCGAGGTTGTATAAAATAAAGGACATGTGGCTCACTAACTAGCCTTACCTGATTCTTTGAGGCATATGCATGATGTGTTTCATGTTTCAGTTTTATGTCATTATATTTTAGATCTGTCACATGTTATTGACTTGAGTTCATTGCAGGTATCGGATGAGGGGGATCTCATAGCGGAGCCAATCCACATACTGGACCATCGCACTCGACAACTATTACATTTATTGGTCGATCAGGTCAAAGACCAATGGGATAGTTATATTCCACATTCTGCTACTTGGGAGGATGCATATGAGATATTTATTTTGATAGTTTGATATATAGATTAGTAGCATTTATATTTATTTCTTTCATTGTTATATTGTACAAACTTCAAAATGAAGTTTAAAACAAGAGGGAGTGTATGTAACATCCATTTTTTCACAAACCACATTTTTGTAACACTGATTATTCTTTGAGGACACTTGCATGCAAGTGATTCGGTTAAACATGATACATTGTGATTATATAAATTTGTTTATGAGTTATGCTATGATTGAGTATTGAAATTTATATGTTATTTATATTGATGTATATCATTGACAGTTATTATGATGAGGTTTCTTGAGTGTGAAGGAAAAGTGACATGATGAGGATTTTGATGGCATCGATAGCCTTCCTTGGACTCTGAATTGAGTTAGGGAGTGGACTATTTACTTTGATTATGAGTACTTGATTTTATTACGCATATATTATTGATGATGATTTTAGAAATGGATTTCATGTATAAGATTATTAACATAGTTTTTTCACTAGATGCAGGCATAGTAATGATTGCTAATATGAATCACATATGGAGTAAATGGGTCATACACAAATATCAGATAGATGAGTGAGAGGTGTGGCAGTGTCCCTATCACATCCTACTAGCACTCTCACCATGACCTGAACTGAAGGTTAACGAATACCTTGTTCCTGAGAGCTTCATGATGCCATGAGGGAAAACTAAGACATTTGCTCAGGAGAATTTCTGAGGGGAGCACAATAAGGAGGATTCATTATTCCTCAATAAGTCATTAGTCTCACACAACGTTGACAAGTGGAGTATTGATTCTAAGTGTCAGACAACTTCCAAACTAAGTCAAATGATGAGTGGCACCCTTGGAGCACGTAGGTGCATCTTGAAGGGTGCATCGCATGAATAAATTGGTCTATTATTAAAAATATAGAAGAACTTAGAGAATAACAATTACTTAGAACTGATAGAAAAAAGAATATGAATCTGGATAATTTTATTTTAATTTATGAAAGGGAACATAATAAAATCAAAGTCTAAAATGGTTATGTCTAAAACATAATAAAATCAAAGTCTAAAATGGTTATGTCTAAATGAATTTATATTAAAGGGGCATAAGGAAAATATTAGACTAAACAAAACTATTATAGGGGAAATAAAATATTATGACACGTGCACAATGTGTGCATGTAATTAATAAAATAATTTTATTAAAAAGAAATTAAATTCACAAGAGAATGGATTGTCAACATAGAGTTAGAATCTTAAATCAAACTAGACTCTAAATCATAACTAAGAGAAGAGTCATAATCAAATCTAATTGTAAAGTATTTAGGAGACACAATAAATGATACATTGAGGAACTAAGGGACAACTAGGAGAAAATCTAGGAACTAATTGTGGGTGTGAGAGAATTTGCATATTTTATTTAAATAAAATATATTAAAACATGTGCAACTTGGGGAAAGTGTGACATGTGTTCAAAGTTAATAATCTCTAATTTCATTATTGAAAATTAGTTAATTGTGCATGAGAAGACAAGTGTCAAACTACATTTTTTTATAAAAGAAAGGTGAGGAAGAAGGAAAGTCACCCTATTGTTGGATGATTGAAATGTTGTCAAATTTGTTTGTGACTAAGTTTACTTGTGTGAGTTGGGATAAAATGTTGTGCAGGAGGTGGAAGCCTCTCCTTGCGAGGGCAATCTTGAGCTAGTTTTATCTGAGATTCTATGTGTGACCCCTTTGTGGCTCGGGGGGATAAGGAGGAAAAAGAGTACCCCTAGTGTTCGTTTGTAGGTACTGGTGAAGGAAAGAGTATAGTGCAAATTTCTGGTTCAAGTAGAAGATCATCCACACCTACCATCAATCCTTGGTCACAGTATTTAAGTGTATAGTTATTTTAATTGATAGCATATTAAAATTTGTATACCAAGTATGTATGTCAAAATTTTATTGGTTATTGACATATTACTTCTTGTCATGCATATATAAAATATGTGCATAATTTTTTTGTGGTTAATGGTATCTTATTTTACGTTTAGTTTATTGATGTAAATTTAGATCAATTTTTCAATGATGAATTATAATCCTTGAGAATTACAGATTCACTTTTTTAACTGAAACTTATTTCTTGGATCACGATCCTGAACTAGAATTGAATTTAGTAGTAACTCTACTTTTCCATAATTTTGTGGGTGATATTTAAATTTGTGTAGTTGTAGTTGTGCATGTTGTTGTTTTTAAAGAATGCATGCAATTTTTCTCCAAAGGAAAATGATTACGACGTCATACTGTTAGTGCAATGGTCATAGGTTCGAAACCTATTAGTCTGTTACATCGATTTCAAAAAGAATAGAATTTTTACTGCAAAACCATACTTTAAATTTATGATAGTTTTTGCGCTCTCAATTATAACCATATTCGAGCTTCGACATATTTTTCTGTGAAATATGGAAGAACGATGAAATTCTAAAACTTCTGAAATTTTGGTCGAAGATACTTTTGTTCTTTTGTTTTTGTTAAAAATTTAATGTTTATGTATTTTGTTTAGATATACATTATCTTCAGTGTCATTTGTCTATAATACCTATAATACTCTTACATGTTATATACATGTCAAACTTTTTGTGTTTGCGATTCACATTAATCGCATAAATATATTGTTCTAAGAAGTTAAATATTTGATTATATGTTGGTCAAACTATTTTCTTTTGATTCTGTTCCAATTCTTGATATTGGGGTCAATCGGTTGGGTACTAGTTCCGATAAAATTGGTTCAGATCAATTCAGACATTTAGAAAGGATCGTAATATGGCCAAAGTTCAAACCTAGTGAGGACACTTGAGATTTTATCCTTAGGTTGATGTTGCTTGTCTACCCTATCATGGAAGCCTTAGGTACAATGTTTTATTTTCAGATTAAATGTTTTCATGGAATTTTAAAATCATGGCCACTTTCCTAGCTTTTCTACCCTTTAGTGATGATATCCAATGCACTTCTCAGAATCTCAGATATAGCATATTCATCAAGATTTGATTCCACTTAAGTTCAATTCTGATTGCTTTTTTTGTTGATCCAGATTTATGCAAGAATGCAATAGAATACACAAATAACCATGAATACAAAGATGCAACAGAAATAACACTTCATTTCATTAATATCAAAGAATTGAAATTTGTTTACAGATAGAATAGAAATAAACTAGCTAGTGCACTGGTATCTTATCTCTGAGAAAAGATGTGGCGGCTACA